>JAAGKR010004065.1:0-48118 GCA_011419295.1 Clarias macrocephalus
AGCGGGACTTCTGGTGGCCGTCCATGACAAAGGATGTTGAGGAATTCGTCCAGGCGTGCCCAGTGTGTGCCAGGGCCAAAGACACCAACCAACCAACACCGGGGGAACTTCAACCACTCCCGGTTCCCCGCCAGCCCTGGACACACATTGCCGTTGACTTCATCACGGGCCTGCCGGATTCTGAGGGAAAGAACACCATCATGACCATTGTCGACCGATTCTCCAAGGCCGTGCACTTGGTGGCCCTCGCCGGACTCCCGTCAGCTAAAGACACAGCCGAGCTGATACTAGAGCATGTAGTCCGCCTGCATGGGTTCCCGAAGGACATCGTCTCGGACAGAGGGCCCCAGTTCACTGCCCGGTTCTGGAAAGCCTTCTGCCGTCTGATCAACGCCACCTGCAGTCTCTCCTCTGGATACCACCCTCAGACTAATGGTCAGATGGAACGGACCAACCAACAACTGGAGCGCTATCTGAGATGCTTCATCGCCGATCGACAGCGCTCCTGGGCCCGCTATCTCATTTGGGCTGAACTCTCCCACAATCTTCACGTCTCATCCACCACCGAGCTAAGCCCATTTGAGGTATGCCACGGTTTTCAGTCTCCGATGTTCGATCACCAAGAACCGGAGGTTGATGTATCGTCGGCCCAACAGTTGGTCCGTAGGTGCCGGCGGCTGTGGGAACAAGCTAGAGCAGCCATTCGCCGTGCAATACCCGCTACGCCGCTCAACATCGCCGCCGGCACCCTCCGGGACGATTGTACAATGTAGGTGACAAGGTCTGGTTATCAACGAAAAATCTGCACCCCCATACAGAATCTCGCAAACTCTCACCCAGGTTCATCGGCCCTTACCGCATAATCCTCCGGATCAACCCCGTCACCTACCGGCTCCAGCTGCCTGCGGCGCTCCGAACCCATCTGGTATTCCACACATCACAACTCAAACCCTTCATCACTTCACCTATGGTTCCCCCCCACCCACCCTGCTCCTCCTCCCCATATCATTGAGGGTGGTCCCGCCTACACCGTTCGCCGGATCCTTGACTCACGTCCTCGGGGCAGAGGGCTCCAGTACCTGGTCGATTGGGAAGGTTACGGTCCCGAGGAGCGATCTTGGATTCCGGCTCGTTTCGTCCTAGACCCTGAACTCATCCGGGACTACCGTTGTCGGGTATCCTCCACCCCAGGACCGTCGAGAGTCGGTCCTGGACAGGGGGGTACTGTCATGCACACTCGTAACACGACCGGCACTAGGACTTGGAAGTAATACGGTCGCATTTCAGGAAGCATAAAAGGAAACAAGATGGCGCCTCACATTGCTCAGTCATTGAGTCTACCCATGCTGTCTCCGATGCTATCTCCTCCATTTCGTGAGTACTCACCATTTTGGGTTATATTCCTGATTGAGTGTGTGTTGTTAGAACGCAGGTTTAATTGTGTATACTCTTGCTCTCTACGTGAGAGAGTTCTAATAATAAATCGTGTGGTTATCCTGCCTGTTCGCGCTACTTCCGCGTTTGGGTTTACCATCCACGCTACACGGGCTAACTGCTAGTCTTCTGATCCTTCTCCGGTTGCTTCGTGACAGATAGTTTAAAAAAGTTAGAGATTTAAAGAAGAGCAAGCCAAGCAGGCAGAGCTTAATAGTATGGCTGTTAGCCAGTTAAAGGCTCTCCCAGAAACACTAGGTTGAGCATCAGCCCACCTGTTTGTCTGATGACTTTTTGTACAAATGTACTCCCAGTGAAAATCTGCCCAAGCTTGTTAAGAAGTTGCTCTACAACGCAATGTGTACGATGCCATGGGAAAGGAAACCACCCTTACCTGTCAAAGCTGAACAATGCTGTCAAGTTTAGCACTGCTAAAAATGTAAAATTCAATTGTTCAATTAATTTTTTTTATAACAATGGTCATTGCTTTACAGAATCAAAATAAAATTATGTAAATGTGTATGAAATGTAAGAAAATAAGTATGAATCAAGATTATCAAAATGTCCCAGATGAGCAAGCCGAGGGAGACAGTGGCAAGGAAAAACTCCCTGAGATCTGAATAGAAAGAAACCTTGAGAGGAATCGGACTCAATAAGTATGTGAACCTTTTGGAATTTTATGGTTTTCTGCATTAATTTGTCATAAAATGTGCAAGATGACCCAAGTCAAGGGTATTTACAAATATTGTGTGCCTAAAATAATAACACAAAACAATCTGATTTTTCATGTCTTTATTGAACGCACTCATTCCACATTCAAAATGGTAGAGGAAAAAGTAAGTGAACCCTTGGATTTAACGACTGGTTGACCCTCTCTTGGTAGCAATAACCTCAACCATGTGCCTACTGTAGCAGTGTACAGACATTCTCACATTACATCCTGAAGAATTTTTTTTATACACTTGGGAATTCATCTTCCCACTCAATGAAAGTCTCTGCATGATGAGTCTGGACATATTGGTGTTGAAAAAAGTGGAGAACTCATTGTTTTAGGTGTTGCCAGGGGCATCTTTCCCACAGTCCATCAGGTTAGCCCTTAGGAACCAGTCTTGGGTGACCCTTTCTGCCACCCGTGCGGCTGACAATTTTTCTGTGCTACAGCTGTGTGTGGTGGCTGTTGGTGCACTCCGGCCTTACTCTTTGTGAAGCTCTTCCATTTGGCATGAATTGGCTTTCCTTGACAATTGTCTTAAACTTGTGGTCATCCCTGTTGCTTGGTCAACTTTTTTCCTTCCAATCAACTTTCAATGAATATGCTCTTAAATACGGTTCAGGGATTACAATCCTTGGGTATGGCATCTGCTGGTATTGGTAAAGCTTTATGGAGATGCTAAAGTTCATTATCAAGCAGGACTTAGCACTTGTCCACAGTGCAAAACCACCACTAGTTGGTTTCCAGACCATGATATTGTGCTTGATTGGCATACTTACATAACCTGATTCATCATGGCTTATTGTCAAGAGGAAGATTAGAAACACCTATATTCAAAAATAGAGACAAGCTGAAGCTGCTATCAGAGCAAACTGGTATCCCATAATGCCTCAGCAGTGTCACAGCCTGATCACTTTTGATGCCATGCCACACTGATGCAATAATTTGTGCTAAAGGAGATCAGACCAAGTATTTAGGGGAATAAATAAACATAATCTTTTAAGTTTGACATTTCTCAAGTATCTCTCAATTTAATTAAATACTAGCATTAGTACACATTGTTGACAGGAACGAGTTTTTAGAAATAGTTAAAAGGTTAAAGCTAAAAATAAGCCAATCAGCTTTAATGTAATCAATAATATTATCATTTCAGGTTGAAACCCACGTACACTACCGCACAAAAGTTTGGAATTTCTAACTCCATGTCTTCCTGATTTTTCTTTCTTACTACACTGTAAAGCAATGCTGAAGGTGTCCAAAATATTTTGTAATCTCCTTTGGACAGTTAATTTTGAGATGTACTGTATCTACTCATGATCTGTAAAGCCTTCATTACGGCTCTAATCCAAGGCGCTGTTAATTGGTGATTTTTGAGGATGGTAACTCTAAACGAACTTCTCCTGTACAGCAGAGGTAAGTTTTGTCTTGCCTTCCTGGGAAGGTCTTCATGAGAGCCAGTTTCATCATGGTGAAATTTGCAAATGCACTTGACAGTTCTTGCAACGACTATTCCAGAAAGGCTGACTATTGTCTCTTAAAATAATATCTGACAATTGTTGTTGTTGTTACATAATTACCTAATTATTTCATAGTTTAGAAATCCCCAGTATTGTTGTAGAATGTAGAAAATAAATCACTAAACAAAAACAGGAAGTTTGAAAGCGATCCCAAACTTTTGAGTGGTAGTGTACATGTCTGCCTGTCTTTCTGTACAGCAGAACTCTTTGCCTAACTTTTTAATACAAAGAAATACAATTTTGTACGGTTGAGTATCTTATGCTTTATTTACGCTAAATTGTATTCCTTTCATCGTCAGACAAATAGACTCCTTGTTTCAAGTACATTATTACATCTGGCACATGTTCATGACATCACTTTTACTCAAAATTTTTATTTGAGCACATAACAATGTCAATTGGGGTATTTTACATACCCTAACCTCTGACTGCTGTGAATATGTTTGCTCTAACAATCCATGTTTTATCTCATAGTGGCCCTTTACATGACTGCTTTTTTATTTGCATTTTGATTTAATCTATGGTGCAGATTTAACTTAGTAAAGTCCTAATACTATAAGACTGGCAAAGTTTCATTAAATTCTGTCAAGCCAGTTTTGCGTGTTGCTGTGACAGAAAATATTGTCTGGACAGACATGCAGACATACTGTACAGACAGACATACGGACAGAAATTTTTCTGAGACTGGTTTCTGGTGCTCCAATGTATGAAATGTAAAGATATCAAAACCTTTCTTTTATTTATCTAGATAGATTGTAATATTCTGAGATACTGGATTTTCGAGTTTCATGAGCTGTAAGCTGTAATTAAGATGATTAAAAGGCTTGAAATATTTCATTTTACATGTAATGAATCTAAAACGAGTTTCACTTTTTGAATTTAATTGCAAAATAATTACTTTCCCACAATACTCTAATTTGCTGATATGCCTTGTTCATATCTGCAAGTATTAACTTAGGAAAATGAACCAAATACATATATGACTTACTAACTTATTCATCACATAAATGCTGTGGTATTTAAAAAAGTACACAATGTATTTCCAATTGAAAAACAAATATTTGTATAAGCATTTAATCCACAATTAATATCGGAGCATAAACTTATTATAGTTACCCTAGCTTGATTTATGCTAAGGAAACAACAATGAAAATCACTGCAGGGAAATGTTTACATCTATGTTGTTTATTTTTATTTATATATTTGTTTATATTCTTATTGTCTTTAAATGAACACAGTTGAAATGGTACTGGCTCTGAACATTTCCCCTACAAAAGTGATTTAAATAAGCTTGTTTTATTTGTTGAGTAAACAATTACTTGCCTTTTAATCTTACAAGGCACCACATTATTTCATAAAATATTGCCATGGCAGTCCGACATCTGTAAACAAAAGTCCTAACATTAAGCTCATTTTAGATATGAAAAAGATGAATAGAAGTAAACAGTATGACATCAGTCTGATGTTTAATGAGTAATATACATTAATTTTGTCATATTGTAATTAGTTGACCAAGTTGACCATGTGCTTTTGTTTACAATTTGTCAGTTTTGAGGAGTTCAGTGTTTTTAAGTTAATACCACAAATAATATAATAAAATATGTGTGCATCTCAGTGACAATGTGTTATGCGTTAGGAATCATTTTAATATTTTACATATTTATATTTTTGGTCACTCAATCTTCCAGAAACAAAAACTGCATACATCATAAATGTTGTACATGCATGTGAAAATCACCATTGCTCCTCACACAGTGAAAAACATCTTCGATATTTCCTACTTTCCCATCTTTAAACCTAGATAACTGCGAGAAAATGACTAAAGATGAGCGTTGTTTATCCTGGGCCTTACACTGTTAGCTAGATTGTTTTGTTCCAATCCCTGCACCACTGTTCCAGCACTTAGTTTAAAAACAAATAACTAATAATCTAATAAATGCTAGTATAATTCGAAAATAGTCTTTTTTCCATTATAATGTAGAAAGATTATAATTCAGAGTATGGCATAGTGGTGATCTGATCTGCTGGTCTTGACTAGAAATATAAACCTAAACAGATCAGAAGAGCAAATCGCCATCAGGTAAATATAAAGATGAAGGTCACCTTGTCATTGGTAAATCACTGCAGGTGTAGACGAAAAGTAATTTTTATCTCTGCTTGAAAAAGTGTTCCAGAAGTTGTAGAATCTCTGTGCCCCTCATGTTTGCTTGCATCTCATTTACCTTCTTCAAAGCCTGATCCATAATGTCCTGACTGTCCAGCACACTGCCTAAAGCCAGCAAGCACAACAAATCTCTAATACAGCACATTTAACCAGCACTGTTTTATTCTCTCTCACTTACTTTCACTTAACTCAGGTCGGCTATTACAAAAATAGGGGAGGGGAATATTATAGGGCTCTTACTACATGGATCAACATGTATCATCATACATATTCCTTTACACCTAGGGGCAGTTTAACTTCGCCAACCCACCTACTGGCATGTTTCTGTAAGTGTGAGGAAACCAGAGAAGACTTACATGCACATGAGAAGTAAATGCAAAGAAACATCACAGACACAGAAACCCAAGCTAAAAATATAGTCCTGTAAGGAAGCAGGGCTACTTGGTGTGACCAACCAGCTCTGTGCAGCTTCATTTCATTTCATTCTTACTTTTGTCTGAGTAATTTGCACATTTAATTTTAAAAAAATCTCAGTTGAATTAGCTTAATAATAATAGCTTTATTATTACAGTGAAGGCTGCCTTTGACTCACATGGAGTTGAAAAATAGAAAATATTCAATAGAAAGCCCGAAGGCCAACGCGTACTGAGAAGCACAATCATGGCATCTCCTCCATTTCTTATATTCCATCTAAACCTTCATTAAAAGTTTCTAAGGTAGAGCAGATTAAATGTATTTGTGGTCATTGGCAGCCCAGACTCAGTATCAGTGGCATGTACTAGATATACCAAGCATCCAGGTTATCATTAAGTCCTATAGAAACATGTAATTGTAGATTACCAAGGCAGTCCATGTTCAAGTCCTAAGGTATAAAGACATCAGTTGGAAGAACAATAACTAAAAATCCCAGAAAGGACAGGAGGAGTAGTTATTCACACACACAGTTTGCTAGCCGCTAGTGATGATACTTATGACACTGAAGCTCACACAACTGTCAACTATGAATGCAACATTACTTACAGCTTTTTGTAAGGCTTGCAATGTTACAATCTACTTGCTACACAAAACTTAGTCCACTAGATGTCAGTACAATGAGCACTTAAATGAAGCTTCATGAAATGAACCTTTTGATGAATCTATTGGCTGGGAAGCTTTGACACCTAAATGAGGCAGACCTCCAATGATTCCAAGGCAGACCTCAGTGTCTTAAAATAACAACTGACTGTTGTTGTTGTTGTTGTTGTTGTTGTTGTTGCTGTTACATAATTACCTAATTCCGTATGTGTTATTATTTGGCAATTCAATATTACCATATTATATTCAATTTTCAATATTATATTCAACTAATTACTATTTGACAATTTGACCTCTAGGTGAACAGAATCAAAGTAAAATAATAAAACATTAAAAAAAAGACTTTGATGTAAATAAATATCAAACTCAATTGCACAGGTGAGTTATATTTAATCAAAATATATAATTGACTGCCAACTAACAGCATATATTTTAATAGAGGTTTTCAAAAAGCTTACTAAGACAGTTAACAGAGTGACAGTATTGTAAGCATACAGTAAACATTATCAGAGTATAACCATCACAAGTCGATAAATACTTGTTCACATAGAATAGAGTGTATAGCTAGCTAGAATAAACCTTTATTGCTATAAGGTGTAAGTCTCCACTGTTGCATGGCCATAGTAGTAAGTCCCCTGACAATTATGAATTATGAAGCTACTTTTGTTTGTTTAAGAAAATTATGCCAAGGTTTTTGTGTGAATGCTGTAAGAGGGTGATGTCTACAGAGACCAAGAGCGTCCTATTTAACCTGGCAGCCCAGTAATGCGTTCCCTGCCCGAACACAGTCTGAGAGGTTCATCACTGAAATGTGCACACACGCACGCACACGCACGCACGCACACGCACGCACACACACGCACGCACGCACACACACGCACACACGCACACACACACACACACACAACCATCATCACTGTTATGACAGTAAGATATTGTAAAGATGTTAGTGGTCAACTGTGTAACACTTTACTGGTTATGCGTACTGTACATTCAGCAGTAAAAATATTGATTTAGGTAATAACTGCTTGCTAAAATGAAGACATTATTATTTTGTGAATCCATGCCACTGCTTTCATGGCCAAAACTTCCCACTCAACCTGTGCATCAATCTTTTTTTTGACTATATTTTTCTAGGATTTTTTCCAGATTTTCTCCCCAATTTCGTCGTATCCAATTCCTCCCAGTCATTAGGGGGCTTCCACATTAAGCTACTACGATCACTCAGTCAGGAGGGCTGCAGACTATCACGTGTAACACATTCGGAGGACAGCGCTATCCGTTCCCACCGCTTGCATGAGCTCACAGACGCCCCTGACTGGCCGTAGAGCTGTAATTAATGTGTGAGCACTAAGTGCCTATCATCCCACCATCACATGCTGAGAGACCTCTGCCAATTTGCTCTCTCTAGGCCCTCAGCTGCGAGAGCCTTCAGCATCACTCAGGGATCGAAACAATGTGCATCTATCTTAAAGCCATGTACCCAAATCAGAGCCAGAGGCCAAGACATCTGGCTTCACCTGCACACAAAACCAAAGAGGAAACTTACATATCAATTATGGACCTACATACATACAAATGATGGACATGTCTATGTCCAGAGTAGAGAAATCCATATCTGAATAGATACTGAAATCTATGCAGATCTCAGTAGAAAAATTGCATGTTTATGGATCAGAATAAACAACAACAAAATTATTTATTAGGGCAGAGTAAAGGCCCCTAAAGTATAAGAACGGAACAATGTCTCCAGATGGGAATAGAGGTGGAGCCACATGAATAGCTGAGCATGGAGGTGGAGCCACATTAAAAAAAATAAAAATTCTCAGTCGGGCATTGAGGGAGGGGACCATCTGAGAATCGGTATGAGTAAATATATGTGTAGTAGGACCCACTCATAAAGCAGGTCACACTTTAGATTTAATATTATTCTATATAAGAAATTTATTCACAATTCCACTGTCTGAAGTTATCTCAGATCACTATCTTGTCTTAATTAAAGTGTGTCATAGTAATAATGTATTATTTAATACCGTATTAAACGTACATTCACATCAACTACCACACAGAGCTTTATCAATAATCTCCCAGAGTTACCAACTTTGATTGGATCACCATCTGACGCCACAGAACTTGATCAGGCGACTGAACATTTAGAGTCAACATTTCGTTATACCTTAGATAATGTAGCTCCAGTTAAAAGGAAATTGATTAGAGATAAGAAACTTGCTCCCTGGTATAATGATCACATGCGCAGTTTAAAACAGATCGCTCGGAAATTAGAACGTAAACGGCGTCAAACCAAATTGTTAGTAACCAAGCATTTTGTAAATAGATTTGCCTTAGGTAAAGGAGCAAATCTGGGGGACTCATGGACGTAGAGTCTTATGGTGAACTGGTATGTTTACAGTAGGTAGAAGAGGGGAATGTCTATTGTCGCCGCGCTCACCGCCGCGACAAAACGACATCAGCCAAAATAAATCAGTCGCATTTCAGAGTAATTCGTGAAATGACCGCCAGGTGGCGCAAAGTGACATTTTCTGTCCTCTCGGTTTTAAAATATAATTAAGTCATTAAAAAGTCAAAACAATATGTTGTACTGAAGGAATACTACAGTGATGGTAATTTCCACATCTGTGTATTTTATACAAGCAGCATGAAAAATCTGAACCAGAGCTATTGATATTTGCTGTACAATAATGAGTAAAAAAAAAAAAGAACATTGAAGTTTAACATTGAAACAAGTTCACTAGCACTCAAAAAAGACTCTCTAAAAATGCTGTGTTGTTTCTGTAAACACATTGTTGGGTTGTTTATGCTGGGTCAAAATTCTGGGTTATTTTGGGTACTTTAAACACATTGTTGGGTTGCTCTTGTTGGGTCAAATGAGATGTAGTGAGTCATTTACAAATGAACACCTGGTTGGGTTATTTTGACCAAACAACTGGTTTATTCTATATTATCTGGTTTCACCAAACGGCAGCCTGCAAAATTTTGAAATATTATTGTTATTGTGTTACAAGTTGTCACAGCATGTGCCTGTGATGGGCGTGCGCCCAAATCAATATCGCTCCTCGCTCACTAGCTAGGTGGCCTGTCCTTCTGCTGGTGCGTGAAGGAGCAGGGCTGCGGAATTAGGCACGGCTGGTGAGCTATTGCCGATAATGATCCCGGGCTTCTCCCAACGCTATAAAATACAACGGGGAGTGTAGCTCAGGGTCTGTTGGGAGTCTGGACTTCTCTACGTAGTCTAATCAGCGCTCAGCCGCACACATAAAGTTACAGAATGTGTTGGGGAAAAAACTGCAAGGAGACTGACTCTGGCCATTTTAATAATTCATTGATAAATTTGTGATTTCTTTGGTTTCAGCTGTACACTGTAAGCCCGATTAAGTTGGCAAAACTCAAAATATTTGAGGTAATCAGTTACATCAAATGTTTTAAATAATGATGTTTCCATTTCTAAGTAAACAGAACTATCAATTTTTGAGTTTGTTGAACTTGTTGCAAATCAAAAAAAAAATTTGTTGCAGACCTACCGGCCCGGGAATCAAACCCAGGCCTTTCGCATGGCAGGCGAAACACCTACCACTGAGTGCTCTATAGAGTTTATGTTACTGTTACTTAACTTACTCATAAATGCCAAAAAGTTCTGAATACTCAAAAAGGTCTATTAATTTGACTTAACTGCAATTATTTAAGTTAACAGTACTCAATGTGTTTAATTACTTTGAGCATTAGGGTTTACAGTGTAGTGATGAAGATAACCATGTTTTAGTGTTACTGTGTGTGCTTTACAATGTCAGACAACATTCAAATGCAAATAATTCACCCCTCCCCAGGTGTGAGTGAATCAGCTGTTCTCACCTACCGTATACTTTCCTCTGCTCCTCACATGCATCAATGCTTTGGGAACCCATGACTCTTTCACTGGTTCACTTGATGTATTAACCTCTACACCACAAGACCTGCTTTTTCGGAATTGCTCTGAACCTGTCGTCTAGACATCACGGTTTAGGCCTTGTCAAAATCACTCAGGTTGTTGTGCATACCCATTTTTGCTGCTTCTAACACATCAACTTTGAGAACTGACTGATCACTTCATGCCTACTATATCTCACCCTTTGCCAGCTAGCAAGATAATCAATTATTCACTTCTCCTCTCAGTGTCTAATTTATGGTTGATCCTGGTCTGTGTAGCTGCTACAGCAAATACCCTGTACTACAACAATCATAAGCTCACAATGAGACAATGAGAAAGTAAGAATCCAGTTAGGTATACTGTATATTTCGTAGTTGTAAGAGTGTTAACGGCTGTGTGCATGTAGAGAGTTGAGCATAGCAATCCTACGTCTGTAATCTTTAATCAGCAACTGCAAAGTCCAAAACTGACAGGGTGTGACCACAGCAGTGTCAGCAATACAGATTCTTAGAGAGCTCTAACTGACACACAAAGAAATGAGAAAATATCAAACATGTCAAATGTCCTGACATGTGAATGTGCAGGTGAAGCCCAAATGCTTTTGTTTTTCTTAATTTTAAGATTGATGGTTGTTTCAAAACTAAGAAGCCAGGACACTGAAGCACTTTGTCAGAAGCCCTGAGGAAGGTCTAAGTGGAGTTGTGTAGGTTTTGAACCAGGATTTATAGTATAGATAATATTGTAACTTTTTTAATAATAAAATTGTAAATATTAGGCATAAAATTGAGGCTTTGAAACCGGCCAATGTAATTGATGCAGATGTTAAACTAACCATGTCAGATCGGAACCTAGAATACTTTACTCCCCTTGAAGAGAATTAATTAATTTCACTCATTTCTTCTACAAATTCATCAACCTGTATATTAGATCTTATACCGACACATTTTCTCAAACAGAAATAACAGAACCCCTGTTGAAAATAATTAATTCTTCACTCAGCATTGGGTATGTTCCAAAATCTTTTAAATGAGCAGTTATTAAACCGATAATTAAGAAGTCTGACCTCGACCCCGGTCAGCTGTCCAATTACAGGCCGATATTAAACCTCCCCTTTATCTTTAAGATTCTAGAAAAGATAGTAGCGGAGCGGCTATGCTCATATCTACATAGATATAGCATACATGAACTGTAACAGTCAGGATTTAGGTCTCATCACAGCACAGAGACAACACTCATTAAAGTAGTAAATGACCTCTTATTGGCCTCTGATCAGGGTTGCATAACTATGCTTGTGCTACTCGACCTCAGTGCAGCTTTTGACACCATTGATCATAGTATTCTTCACAGATTAGAAAATGTAATAGGAATTAAGGGAACAGCCCTCACCTGGCTCAGATCCTATTTGACTGATCATTATCAGTATGTAGATTTAAATGGTGATTATTCTGCTTGTTCTCATGAACATGATATTAGTTTTCTTTGTTATGCTGACCACACAGTTATACGTCTCAGCAAAACCGGATAAGAAAAAAACAGCTTGCTAAATATGAGCAATGCGTAAAGGATATAAGTGACTGGATGCTCCAGCTAGGAGCAAGATTTTAGATCACACCGTCACGCCTTTCTGTTCTATCTAATGCAACAGTAAAAGACCTCGGTGTGATTATAGATTCTAGTCTTTCATTTGAAGCTCATGTAGACAATATCACCAGGATAGCATTCTTTCACCTCAGAAATATTGTCAAGTTAAGGAATATGTTGTCACTAAACGATGCAGGAAAACTAGTTCATGCTTTTATCACCTCTAGGTTGGACTATTGTAACGCCTTAGTAGGTGCATAAACAAGCTTCAATCAGTTCAGAATGCAGCAGCAGAGTCCTCACTAGAACCAGAAGATACAAGCACATCACCCCTATCTTATCTTCACTTCATTGGCTCCCTGTGAAATTTCGCATTGATTTTAAAATACTACTCTAGACATATAAATCATTAAATGGTCTCGCGCCACCATTTGAATGAACTGCTAGTGTCTTACGATCCGCCACCCCTACTTCGATCAAAGGATGCAGGCTACTTGTCAGTACCACGTATTATAAAAACTACAGCGGGATGCAGAGCTTTTTCTTACAAAGACTCTGTGGTGGAGCAGGGGCGGCTAACGACTCTTTCTTTGAAGATTGTGTTCACATGTTGCTGTGTGTGTTGGCACGATTCTTTCCAGCAAGTATGATGGTAGAGTGTGGATTTAGGTGGGGTTAGACAACCACTTAAGTTGTAGCTGGCCTGGCCTGTTCCCACCAAGCTTGGACCCAGAGAGGATTATTATTATTATTTTTTTATTTTTGGAGGTCTGTTTTATGAGAGGCAGACTTTTATTGATATTTTAATATTTCAATATATTTAAATAATTCTATATAAAATAATATTTTATTGACATTAATAATAATAAAGCATATTTTGGAATCACTCACGTCTCACTGCATTTTGTTTTCCTTGCCCCGTGTTGGTAAAACGTACCTGTGTCCTCATTGGGAGTATTTCCCTGGCACCCCACCAGAGTTGCGTGATTGGATGAGATAAAATGTGATTTAGGGTCTGTGGGACCCTATGGGAGTGCCACATTAGCTAGTCAGCTAATTTGTTGTCTTAGTTAGCTTGTTAGTTTTAATTTATGTTGTTATATCTATGCTGTATGTATGTATTTGTATGTACTGTAGCACCTTGGTCCTGGAAGCTTTGACCTTGCTTTTTATTTTTAGATTTAGCTAACATCAGGACATTTACCACCCCCAATTAGGAGTCAAGCCTAAACCATTTCACGCTGAGGGTGTGCAGACTGGTTTTATATTATTTTTAAGGATTTGCACAAATGCAACACGTCTGAACTGAACTATGCTTTGCTAGTTACCATTTCATAGTGTAGTTGATTTTACTAATTCAGCATCCAGTGGCACAGCCTGAGGTGGTGTCCACCTCGACACCCCTTCCCCGCTTGTACAGTAAGTGAATCTCCTGCTTCATAGTCAGGGTGCCAAGCAAATGGTGACATGAAAAATGTCAGTTGCAAACAAGGAATAGAAAACCGATCATGCAAATGTCACCACTTTTTTCACATGTTCAAGCTGCCACCCTGCATGGCTGCGCATGTAGAAGCTCTTTCTTCATCTTCTGTACCGCAAATCCTGTGTACAAATTAATTGCTATAACTTGTGCATTTTGTTTTTTTACAGGTTGATTGACAGCCGAGTAGAGAGTTACCTACCCGCACACACTCTGAGAGGTTAACCACTGAAACACACACACATACCCACACACACACAAACACACAATCATCATGACCGTCATCATCATCATCATGGCAGCAAAACAGTGTTAAATTGTTAATGTTAAACATATTAATGTTCTGATTAGACATTTACCTTATTTTAAAATAATAACAAATAATATAAATATGGAATATTTTGAGCAGTAAAAAATCATTTGTTTTGTTTATGTTTCATTTTACAATTAAGTAAATGATTATTGAAAATTAAAGATTACCATTCTGAGTGCGTAGCCATGCCTCTGCTTTAATGGCCGAATAATACCACTCAATCTGAGAATCGATCATAAAGCCATGTAACCAAATTAGAGCCAGAAGTGTAGCCCAGACATCTGGCTTCACCTGCACACACAACCAAACAGGAAACTTACATACATACCTATGCTGTGTAAAGAAGCATGCAAAAATTCATACAAAATAAGTATGTACTTACTAGATGCTTATACCTAAAAGAATAATAATAACATATATAATAATAATAATAATAATAATAATAATAATAATAATAATAATTATTATTATTATTATTATTATTATTATTATAACAACAACAACAATTATAATAATTATTATTAATAATAATATTAATATAATAATAATAATAATAATAATTATTATTATTATTATTATTATTATTATTATTATTATATTAATATTATTATCAATATTACAATTAAGTCACACATTATGTTACATAGACATTTAATGTGTATTAACCTGTTCAGGAATCTTTTTAATCAGCTCTTCTTTTGTCCTTTTAAACACCTTTGCAAGTGTAGACTCCATTTCCCAGCAACCCAAAGCTTTCTGGAGGGAGACAATCTGCAACAGTAGGTCGGGTCTATCCTCAGAAGTTTCTAATGAGACATCTGTATAGATATACAGTACACATATATCAAACTAATAAATAGAAATAAAATGACAAAGGCTCATCAAGACAGAATTCACACACACCTTATTGTATAAGTTTTCCTTATAAAATCAATGTTGAACATTACCTTGTTTTATGTTGAAGCTCTTTCTTCATCTTCTGTACCGCAAATCCTGTGTACAAATTAATTGCTATAACTTGTGCATTTTGTTTTTTTACAGGTGCATGTATTGGTTAGATAAACAGTTTTGTTTTATTTTTTGTGAACTGATGACAATATTTCTCATAAATTCAAAATATAACTATTCTTATTTAGAGTGTATATTTAAAGGAAATGACATTACAACACACCAAAATAACCCAAGATCATGCAGTATTTGCAGAGCTTTAACAACTCAAATAAAACAAAATGCAAATAATTTGTAAACAAATTGTGTTAATGCTTTGGTTAAATACCATTAAGGAATCAGTATTTGGTGGAATAACCCTGATTTGTAATTACAGCTTTCATGCGTTTTGGCATGCTCTCCACCAGTTTTTCTCATTTCTGTTGGGTAACTTTATACCACATTTGCAAAAAAGCAAGCAGCTCTGCTTTTCTTGATGGTTTGTGATCAACCATCTTGCTCTTGATGACATTCCAGAAGTTAGTGGACTAAATTGCAGTAGTCTCTTATTTTTTCCTGGAGTGGTATAATAACATTATCACTTTTTTCATAAACATTAAAAATGCTCAGATATCTAAATTGCTGCACCTTTTCCAGGACATACTTAAAATCTTGGAAACTACTATAAACATGGAAAGGTAAAAAAAAAAAAAAAAACTTTAACTTTGAAGTGAATAAATGTTACATACAAAATTGAAGAGATATGTTTTATTCAGTTGATTACCAACTTACATCATGTATCAGCTAGCTATAATACAATTAGACACAATTAAACAATTAGTTTATTTTAATCTCACATTCATATGTATGTTCAGGTATGTTAAAATGGCTAATATTCAGCTTGTTCAGTGTGTGATAACTTTATTCGTGATAAATGTTTATTAGTGAGCACTTTGACAGAAAAGATATTAGCGTTACAGGAGCTCATCCAGACCTTAGAGAGGGTGAGCGAACGCAAGAATAGCTATTAGTAGCACTAGAGTATATAGAGTAAGTTATTTCTGTTATTTAAGTAGCAAAAAGTCTGGATGCTGCAGGTGGCGATAGCTAGCCCCCAACTCCAGCATTAGAGCCCTCACAGCGGGGCGAGTGGGTGATGACACGGCGGCATACTCTCTCAGCCAAAGCTAAGGCTAAGGCTAGCCCACCGGAGCACACCTCCTCTGCGCTTCACATGTCCAACAGGTTTGCTTTCCTCAGTGATGCATCGCCTGAAAGACAACATCTCAGACACAAGTCCTATCTGTGTCAGGGTTTTTCACTGAGACCTTCATCTCTTAAAATAAGAACTGACTGTTCTTGTTCTTGTTGTTACTTAATTACCTAATTGCATATGAGTTATTTCATAGTTTTGAAATTTTGAATGAACATTGAATTAACACTCGTACTGTGTCTTTTCTTCCTACAGTATGTCTCATATTAGCTTATTCAAAGACTTTATACCCTCAATTCTTATGTTTTGTTTAGTGATGTGTCTGAGGATATAAGTTTGCTCTTATATATTTGCCTTTTTATATCCATAACAATCAGGTATACAAGAAGTGCTTCAAAATAAAGTAAAAACAAGAAGGAAATAAAAATTGTAAAGGAAAACCAGGAAATATTCAAAAAGACAATCAATTTAAAATATTTCAAATGTAATATGTGTATTTTTAAAACATCAATCATTTCTTGGTGCTCCAGAGTTTCAAGAATGCAGAACTTTTCAAATACCCTTTATACATGTGGACATTAACCCTTAGCAACAGTTGCATTAAACCTGTGATTCACTGACCTTGGTTGGATTCTTGAGCTAACACCACATACTTCACACCATGGAATGAATGTTACCATAAAACCAAAATAAAAGATATTACAAACGAACATAAAGTAGTGCTTTTATGTAAATTGATAAACAAATGGGTATCAAAGATATGTCTGTATGTATTTGTTAACTCTACACAATTATCAAGTTTCCAGTGTTTTATGGCCATAGTAGTAATTCCACAAACATAATCTTGTTAGTAAAAGCATACTAATTAATGTAATTTAGAAAAAAGGATGTCAAGGCTTCTGTGTGAATGCTGTAGGAAGGTGAAGGTTTCAGAGCCTAAGAGCATCTTCTTTAACCTGACAGCCGAGTAGAGAGTTACCTACCCGCACACACTCTGAGAGGTTAACCACTGAAACACACACACATACCCCCACACACACAAACACACAATCATCATGACCGTCATCATCATCATCATGGCAGCAAAACAGTGTTAAATTGTTAATATTAAACATATTAATGTTCTGATTAGACATTTACCTTATTTAAAAATAATAACAAATAATATAAATATGGAATATTTTGAGCAGTAAAAAATCATTTGTTTTGTTTATGTTTCATTTTACAATTAAGTAAATGATTATTGAAAATTAAAGATTACCATTCTGAGTGCGTAGCCATGCCTCTGCTTTAATGGCCGAATAATACCACTCAATCTGAGAATCGATCATAAAGCCATGTAACCAAATTAGAGCCAGAAGTGTAGCCCAGACATCTGGCTTCACCTGCACACACAACCAAACAGGAAACTTACATACATACCTATGCTGTGTAAAGAAACATGCAAAAATTCATACAAAATAAGTATGTACTTACTAGATGCTTATACCTAAAAGAATAATAATAACATATAATAATAATAATAATAATAATAATAATAATAATAATAATAATAATTATTATTATTATTATTATTATAACAACAACAACAACAACTATAATAATAATAATTATTATTATTATTGTTATTATTATTATTATTATCAATATTACAATTAAGTCACACATTATGTTACATAGACATTTAATGTGTATTAACCTGTTCAGGAATCTTTTTAATCAGCTCTTCTTTTGTCCTTTTAAACACCTCTGCAAGTGTAGACTCCATTTCCCAGCAACCCAAAGCTTTCTGGAGGGAGACAATCTGCAACAGTAGGTCGGGTCTATCCTCAGAAGTTTCTAATGAGACATCTGTATAGATATACAGTACACATATATCAAACTAATAAATAGAAATAAAATGACAAAGGCTCATCAAGACAGAATTCACACACACCTTATTGTATAAGTTTTCCTTATAAAATCAATGTTGAACATTACCTTGTTTTATGTTGAAGCTTCTACCTAAAAAAATAAAAAATATTAAGCTTTGCCACAAATATTTGAGAATTGACCTCAAAGAATTCCATTTACAAAAGGCACTATCATCCTACCATCATGGCATTATCTGGCGACTCTGACAGTGTAACTCGTGTATGGTGTATGAAATAAAAACCTCATGTGAAGCATACACAAACATTGCTACACAGAACAAATATACACACAAACAAATAACCAAACAGGCTTATTCCTCATTAATTAGTGCTCTGTGTTTAAATTTAGGCACCCTGATGATTAAAGTTTTTTTTTAAATCTGGATTAAACTTTTAAAAAAATTTAATTGTTAATACAGTTACTTCTTACATGTTGAATGTCTACTACTAACTGCTTACTTAGTCACATATGAAGCCAGTGGGACAAAGAAAAAAATATTTTATATTAAATTATGTTGCTAATTTATATTTTAAGAAAAAGGATGAACTTAATTTATTAGAAAATAAGCAGATGTCAACAAAACTAAGTTTGTTTCCAGGACATAGTGGTAGTGTAATGTAGTGGTAAAGAAAAAAGGTATACATACACACATACTGTATATACACACATAGATACACACATACCTACTGTACATACTCTTTGCCGTAACCACACATTTTACCCAAAAAATCATATTTGAATAAATACAACAATCAGCCATAGCATTAAAACACAAAATATTAAACCCATTGTGTATCGCACTGCGATACACTGTATATGTTTTATGGGTTTGTGCTGCATTGGCTTTTTAGAAAGATTTATTTACAGTAGAAAGAATCATTTTAAATTACTTACAGGAGCCAAACCAACTTTTAATCCTTTTAGACAGACCTATTTCAATTAAACAGAAAGAAACGAAGAGATTAAATGTTCATGTACTTTGAACATGTGAAGTTCTAAACACAAGAGGAATGTGATTTGTTAAAAACAAAGTAAGAAAAGTTCAGTTTACATACTAATGGTTATGTCGCAGATTTTAGAAATGAGACAGCAAAATGTAGCTTGCTACAAGCATGCTACTTCCTAGATTATTGGATTGATAAATGGTAATTATTAAAACAAAATTCCTTTATAATGTATATTTGAGATTGTTGGCTTTTTACTCATTACACTGAGCTTGTAAACTGACCAATACCCATGTTATGTCAAGGATTGTTCAATTACGTTTCCTGCACATCTCGTTTTTAACCTTCCCAAGTTCTCCCACATCACCCCACTTCTCCGCTCTCTGCACTGGCTTCCTGTAGCTTCCCGCATCAAATTCAAAACTCTGGGGCTTGCCTACAAGCCTAAAAATGTCCCAGCATGCAGTTGCCTCTTAGCTCTAATCACACCTTGTGCTGCACCACGTTCCCTCCGATCCTCCAGTACTGCTCAGTTGGTCCCACCATCTCTAGGGATCGAGGAAGACATGCATCTAAACTCTTTTTTGTTCTCACACCTAGATGGTGTAATGAATGTCCTCTAGATGTCTGTACAGCTGAGTCACTGGTGATCTTTAAATGACAGCTAAAGATGTATCTGTTTCTTCAATACTTCTACAAACCTTTTTTTTTTTTTACTGATAGTACTTAGTTAATAACCTAGTAACCCAGTGTAATGATCTATCCAATAATGGAATTTACAAAGCACTTTTGTAAGTCGCTCTGGAAAAGAGCATCTGCCAAATGCCTAAATGTAAATGTAATCAGAACTTCTAAAGAACAAATGCAGATGCAAATGCATTAGATGTGATACAAGTGATAGAACATGTTAATTCTTAACATTTAGCTCTTTTTGCTCTAGCATTTTCTCTTTAAGGACCTTTAGCCTTAACATTACTTAGCTTGCATGCAGCTGAAATACCCTGTTTCTCTTTGTGGACTATGCAAACCTTTTCTACATGATATTTATATATATGTTTTATTACTATCCATTAGAATGGTTATTAGACATATAAAATAATAAATGTCAAAGGAAAATCCCACCATGTTGCATTGTTAACAAAAAAAAAATCAAATATTCAAAATGACAATTATTGTTATATTTAACTTCTCATAAAGTTAGAACAAAAGAGATTATCATCATCTTTAGAAGAGGCTTCCTTCTAGACAACCATGACAACCATGCAGAGCAATTTGATGCAGTGTGCGCCGTACATCTGAGCACTGACAGGCTGACCTCCCATCCCTTAAATCTCTGCAGCAATGCTGGACGTACTCATCCGTCTGTTTTCCAAAGCCAATCTTTGCATCTGACACTGAAAACATGCACTCAGCTTCTTTGGCCAACCATGGCGAGGCCTGTTCTGAGAAGAACCTGTCCTCTTAAAGCGCTGGATGGTCTTGGCCACTGTGCTGCAGCACAGTTGCAGAGTGTTGGCTATCTTCTTATAGCCTAGGCCATCTTTATGTAAAGAAACAATTCGTTTTTCAGGTCTTCTGAGAGTTGTTTGCCATGAGGTGCCTGGTTGCTTTTATACCAAATCTAACTCACCTGCTATCTGGTGACACCTGAGACAGTGTAACACTACTGAGTCACATGACAAAGGGGAAGGAAAATGACTAATTGTGCTCAATTTGTACATTTTCGCTTAAGGGTGTACTCACTTTTGTTGCCAGGGGTTCAGCTATTATTGGCTGTATTTTTAGCTATTTTGAGGGGACAATAAATTAACAATGTTATACAAACTTTACACTGACTACTTTTCATTGTGTCAAAGACTCAGTGAAAACTGCAGTGTTGTCCTATGAAAAGATAACTAAATATTTGCAGAGATGTGAGGGGTGTACTCACTTTGGGACATACTGTACTGGTGCTTCTCAAAAAATTTGCATATTCTGATAAAGTTCATTATTTTCTGTAATGTACTGATAAACATTAGACTTTCATATATTTTAGATTCATTACACACAACTTGAAGTAGTTCAAGCCTTTTATTGTTTTAATATTGATGATTTTGGCATACAGCTCATGAAAACTCAAAATTCCTATCTCAAAAAATTAGCATATTTCATCCGACCAATAAAAGAACCTTCAAATAATTATGTTCAGTTATGCACTCAATACTTGGTCAGGAATCCTTTTGCAGAAATGACTGCTTCAATGCAGTGTGGCATGGAGGCAATCAGCCTGTGGCACTGCTGAGGTGTTATGGAGGCCCAGGATGCTTCGATAGCTGCCTTAAGCTCATCCAGAGTGTTGGGTCTTGCGTCTCTCAACTTTCTCTTCACAATATCCCACAGATTCTCTATGGGGTTCAGGTCAGGAGAGTTGGCAGGCCAATTGAGCACAGTAATACCATGGAACATAATTATTTGAAGGTTGACTTTTTTTGTATTAAAAACACTTTTCTTTTATTGGTCGGATGAAATATGCTAATTTTTTTAGATTAATTTTGGGTTTTCATGAGCTGTATGCCAAAATTATCAATATTAAAACAATCAAAGGCTTGAACTACTTCAAGAATCTAAAATATATGAAAGTCTAATGTTTATCAGTACATTACAGAAAATAATGAACTTTATCAGAATATGCAAATTTTTTGAGAAGGACCAGTATATATTACTATCCATTAGAATGGTCACTAAACAAATAAAATAATAGATGTCACAGGAAAATCTCATAATGTTGCATCATCAACACATCAGCAATAAAAATTAAATATTCAAATGGACATTTATTGTTATATTTAACTTCACATAAAGTTTGAACAAAAGTGATTATGCAAACTTACTCATTGTTGAGTAGGATGCAGCCGCTGTAAATGAAGAGTAAATGGGGGAAAAAATGTTTAATAATAAGGAATATGTTTATGTGCAAGTCAAACCAGTACTTGAGATGAAATTTCTTGTGAATTAAAGCTTAAAGCTGATTAATATTTACAGAAGACTTTATGCACAGTACAGTGATGAGGCTCTTAGCTCCAGTAAAAAAATTATTTATTTATTTATTTACTAAATAAATAATTTGACCAAGTCACATTTTTTCGACATTGTTAGGGTAAGTAAGAAGAAAACGTTTTCAAACTGAAGCATACAACCTCATTGTATTGTATGGCTGTGTATGATTGCCAATGAAACTGCTTCTCTTGTATTTAATTAATCATGTGACTTCTGATTAATTCTGAGGTGTTATTATATCTGCATGGGTTCAACTCACAAACAAACAAAAAACAAAGCAACCCAAGATTTTTAGGCCACAAGTGTGGAACACTCTTCAATGGGCAAGTCAATCTACAGACATTAATTTCAATTAAGCATGTATTTCACAAAAAAAACCCAAAACAAACTGAAGTCAGAACATTTACATAGACCCTAATAATGCCTTACAAGTTCTTAATGCATTCACCCAACTGATTTGCGGATATAGTGGAAACATGGCTCAGTGTGGTAACCACAAATATTGGAGAAAAATACTTATTTCTGGCAAAACGCTCCACAGCAGGCAGAACCATATTGTGCATATTTAAAAAAATATATATATTCTAATGAAAAGCTTATAAAAATGCATCTAAATGTAAATGTACACACACACTCTCTCTCTCTCTCTACACTCAGAAAAGTTATTTTTAAAATGGTCTTTGCATGGATAATTACAGCAGTCATTAATACATTTCTGCTGACAACAATTTTTGAACACTGATGATTTCTGGTGTAATTATTGGCCTGCATTAAGCAAAGAAAACACCTGAGGAGATTCTTGAGATTAGTGTGGATTTGGGTTAAGAACTGTCCAACGCAGTTGAGTGCTGGGTGCTTTCACTGTCCAGGGTGTACCCTGCCTCATGCCTTAAGTCTCCTGGGATAGGCTCCAGGCCCTCGCGACCCTCAATACAGAATTAGGCGGTAATGACGATGAGTGAGTGAGTGTGTGTGAGAGTGTGTACAGTATGTGTGTGTGCCCTGCGATGGATTGGCACCCTGCCCAGGGTGTATCCCGGCGCGTGCCCTAAGTCTCCTGGGATAGGCTATTCCATAAATGTCCTGAAACTTGCCCTCTTTCACTTCTAATTTACAGAGAGAGAGATATTGATCCTTTCTCGATACAGCGAATTTATCTGAGCTAACAATTAATAATTTCCATGGAAGGGGAAAAAAGAAAAAGGTGGAGCTACGCGAAAAGAAGAAAAAAAAGCTTTAGAAGTAGATGCTGTAAAATGCTTCAGATTAACAGATAATGCCTTTTGCATGAAGGGAAGTTCTGACAGCTCTAGCATTACGGTCGAGGATAGCGTGGCTGGATTTGGCAGCCGGGTCAGTGATGATGAACCAGCATTAGGTTGCAGTAGTAAACTAGTTACTCATTTTAATTATTATGGTAGTCAATATTAATTCGAAATAATGCTAAGAAACATTATTCTGAATTAATATTGACTACCATAATATTTACTAGCATGAGGTAATGCTGCTCCTGATTTCATTCACTTGGTTCGGGTAGAGAAGCCCGAGGTGTTGATTAACAGCAGGCAGTGGTTCATCATCACTGACCCTGCTGCATATTCAGCTTACACTGATGAGTGGTATATCTTACACTGCATCAGAATTATACCCCCTGACTAGCTAAAATATTGTCTTTATAGCTTTATATGTTGTTTGTCTTAATGTTCTTTCCTTTGTTTCATTGTTTGACAAATATGACCCAATACTGGTCCTTCTCAAAAAATTAGCATATTCTGATAAAGTTCAATATATTCTGTAATGTACTGATAAACATTAGACTTTCATATATTTTAGATTCATTACACACAACTTGAAGTAGATCAAGCCTTTTATTGTTTTAATATTGATGATTTTGGCATACAGCTCATGAAAATCCAAAATTCCTATCTCAAAAAATTAGCATATTTCATCCAACCAATAAAAGAAAAGTGTTTTTAATACAAAAAAAGTCAACCTTCAAATAATTATGTTCAGTTATGCACTCAATACTTGGTCGGGAATCCTTTTGCAGAAATGACTGCTTCAATGCGGCGTGGCATGGAGGCAATCAGCCTGTGGCACTGCTGAGGTGTTATGGAGGCCCAGGATGCTTTGATAGCGGCCTTAAGCTCATCCAGTGTGTTGGGTCTTGTGTCTCTCAACTGTCTTTTCACAATATCCCACAGGTTCTCTATGGGGTTCAGGTCAGGAGAGAATTTATGGCAAGTGACATCAAAGAGTACGTCCAGGCGTGCCCAGTGTGCGCCAGGGCCAAGGACACCAACCAGCCGACACTAGGGGAACTCCAACCACTTCCCGTTCTTCATTGGCCCTGGACGCACATTGCCATTGATTTCATTACGGGCCTGCCGGCCTCCGAAGGGAAACACACCATCTTAACCATCGTCGACTGGTTCTCCAAAGCCGTGCACCTGGTGGCCCTCGCCGGACTCCCGTCAGCCAAGAAAACAGCAGAGCTGATTTTAGAACACGTAGTCCGACTGCATGGGTCCCTAAAGACATTGTCTCGGACGGGGGTCCCAGTTCACCGCACGGTTCTGGAAGGCCTTCTGCCGTCTGATCAATTCCACCTGTAGTCTATGGTCTGGTTATCATCCCCAGACTAACGGTCAGACGGAGCGGACCAACCAACAACTGGAGTGCTACCTGAGATGCTTTGTTGCCGATCGTCAGCGCTCCTGGGCCCTCTACCCACCAAAGTATGGCTATCTACCAGAAACATTCACTTTCACACGGAGTCCAAGAAACTATTACCCAGGTTCATTGGTCCATACCACGTCACTCTCCGGATCAACCCTGTCTCCCACCGGCTCCAGCTGCCTGCGGCGCTCCGGATCCATCCGGTATTCCACACCTCCCAACTCAAACCCTTCATCACCTCACCCATGGTTTGACCCACCCACCCTCCTCCTCCTCCCCGTATCATTGCGGGCGGTCCCGCCTACACCGTACGCCGGATCCTTGACTCAAGGCCTCGAGGCAAAGGGATCTAGTACCTGGTCGACTGGGAAGGTTACGGGCCCGAGGAACGATCTTGGATCCCGGCCCAGTTCATCCTCGACCCTGAACTCATCCGGGACTACCGTCATCGGGTATCCTCCACCCCAGGACTGCCTACTCGCGCTACTTCCGCGTTTGGGTTTACCATCCATGCTACACGGGATAACTGCTAAGGCTTCTGTGCTTATCCTCCGGCTGTCCGTGACAGTAAAAGGGGAAAAACATTGCTTTTTAGTAAAGTATCAAGGTAAGCTTGGTCGTTAGTACTGCTTTTAGCTAGATGTAAAGTTAACATAATTATTTGATAATTCTCAAGACAGCACTAGTTTACTGATTTTTTTTTCACCTGCTAGAGGCCATTTGTACCAACATCACTGTGATGGAACAATATTTTTCCCAGGGTCAATCTTAGTATAAGCTCATTGGACAAAAGTTAAACATCACCAAGCAAGTACAGTACACGGCACTACAAAAGAACACTTTTAGGCTGTAATCTAGTCAAACCTAATCTAATAGGCAAACTAAATAAATTGAAGGAAATACACAATTCATCAAATTATCAACAAGTATGTAGTCTAATATTACTTACAATGATCTACTTGCATAATATGATCTTTTTGTCCTGAGAGACAAACAAATATACAATGTTAGATTATTTATGTGTTTTCTATAATGTGTACATGCAGAAAAGCGCAATAATTGTAAAAAGATAAAAGACAAGTAACAAATATGAAATATTAAGAGATAAAAAAGATAAAATGAGATAACATGAGCTGAATATTGAATTTTAATACTAAATGTATTGCTATATGTTTAGATATACAGTATACACACACACACACACAGGTGTATTAAAATCAAACTTTATATATATATAAGGAAATGCACAATTAATTAAACTATCAAAAAATATTGAGTCTAATAATAATAATAATAATAATAATAATAATAATAATAATAATAATAGGTACTTACCTGTAAATTCAAAGTCTGAGCCCAAAGTCAAATCTAGGCAAACAAAAAATATATGTTCAATTTTATTTATTTATTTATTTTTATGTGCTTACTATAATGTGTACATGCAGAAAAGCACAATAATTGTGAAAAGATAAGACAAGTCACAAATAAGAAATATGTATATATAAAAAAAAATAATAATAAAATATACACCCTACACTACCCGCTTAAAAGTCACATTCTAACTCCATGGTCGTTCCTAATTTTAATCTCTTACAATGTAAAGCATTGCTGAAGGCGTCCAAAATATGCAATAATCTCCTTTAAAAAGTTGATATTGAGATGTATCTACTACTCATGATCTGTAAAGCCTTCATAATGGCCCCAATATGAGGTGCTGTTAATTGGTGATTTTTGAGGCTGGTAACTCTAAATGAACTTCTCCTCTGTAGCAGAGGTACGTTTTGGTCTTGCCTTCCTGGGAAGGTCTACACCGTACGCCAGATCCTTGACTCAAGGCCTCAGGGCAGAGGGATCCAGTACCTGGTCGACTGGGAAGGTTATGGCCCCGAGGAACAATCTTGGATCCCGGCCCGGTTCATTCTTGACCCTGAACTCATCCGGGACTACCGTCATCAGGTATCCTCCACCCCAGGACCGCTGGGAGTCGGCCCTGGACAGTGGGGTACTGTCATGCACACTCTCACCGCGACCGGCACTAGGACCTGGAAGTAATACGGTCGCGAGTCAGGAAGCATAAAAGGAAACAAGATGGCGCTTCACATCGCTTAGTCATTGAGTTCGCCCATGCCTTGTCCGACGCTTCACCGACTATTCAGTGAGTACTCACCGATTCGGGTTGCTTCTTTGATTGAGTGTGTGTTGCTAGAACGCGGATTTATTTGTGTAGATCCTAGCTCTTCGCGTAAGAGAGTTCTTAAACTAAACGCGTGTTTATCCTGCCTACTCGTGGGTACTTTGGGTTTACCATCCACGCTACACGGGATAACTGCTAAGGCTTCTGTGCTTATCCTCCGGTTGTCCGTGACAGTAAAAGGGGAAAAACATTGCTTTTTAGTAAAGTATCAAGGTAAGCTTGGTCATTAGTATTGCTTTTAGCTAGATGTAAAGTTAACATAATTATTTGATAATTCTCAAGACAGCACTAGTTTACTGATTTTTTTTTCACCTGCTAGAGGCCATTTGTACCAACAGTGATCACACTGTACAGCAGCTCATCACTGTGATGGAACAATATTTTTCCCAGGGTCAATCTTAGTATAAGCTCATTGGACAAAAGTTAAACATCACCAAGCAAGTACAGTACACGGCACTACAAAAGAACACTTTTAGGCTGTAATCTAGTCAAACCTAATCTAATAGGCAAACTAAATTGAAGGAAATACACAATTCATCAAATTATCAACAAGTATGTAGTCTAATATTACTTACAATAATCTCCATGTATAATATCATGTCGTTGTCCTGAGAGACAAACAAATATACAATGTTAGATTATTTATGTGTTTTCTATAATGTGTACATGTAGAAAAGCGCAATAATTGTAAAAAGATTTTTTATTTTAATACTAAATGTATTGCTATATGTATATGTTAAGGAAATGCACAATTAATTAAACTATCAAAAAAATATTGAGTCTAATAATAATAATAATAATAATAATAATAATAATAATAGGTACTTACCTGTAAAGTCAAAGTCTGAGTCCTTATACAAATCTAGGCAAACAAAAAATATATGTTAAATTTTGTTTATTTATTAATTTTTATATGCTTACTATAATGTGTACATGCAGAAAAGCACAGTAATTGTGAAAAGATAAGACAAGTCACAAATAAGAAATAATAATAATAAAAAATAATAAAATAATAATAAAAAAAATTATATAAACATTCTGTACACAGTCGGAAAAGTTGCTGATTAAGTTTTTATAATAGCAATTTGCATATACTCCAGAATGTTATGAAGAGTGATCAGATGAATTGCATAGTCCTTCTTTGCCATGAAAATTAACTTAATCCCGAAAAAAAAACTTTCCACTACATTTCATTGATGTCATTAAAGGACCTGCTGAGATCATTTCAGTAACCATCTTGTTGAGAATGTTGACGAGCACAAGGCTGGAGGTCATTATGTCAGGCTGATTGGGTTAGAATGGCAGACTTGACATGTTAAAAGGAGGGCGATGCTTGAAATCATTGTTCTTTCATTGTTAACCATGGTGACCTGCAAAGAAAGGCGTGCAGCCATCATTGCGTTGCATAAAATTGGCTTCACTGGCAAGGATATTGTGGCTACTAAGATTGCACCTCAATTTATGGGATCATCAAGAACTTCAAGGAAAGAGGTTCAATTCTTGTTAAGAAGGCTTCAGGGCGTCCAAGAAAGTCCAGCAAGCGTCAGGATCGTCACCTAAAGAGGATTCAGCTGCGGGATCGGAGTGCCACCAGTGCAGAGCTTGCTCAGGAATGGCAGCAGGCAGGTGTGAGCACATCTCACGACACAGTGAGGCCAAGACTTTTGAAAGATGGCCTGGTGTCAAGAAGGGCAGCAAAGAAGCCACTTCTCTCCAAAAAAAAACATCAGGGACAGATTGATCTTCTGCAAAAAGTATGGCGAATGGACTGCTGAGGACTGGGGCAAAGTCATATTCTCGGATGAAGCCTCTTTCCAATTGTTTGGGGCATCTGGAAAAAGGCTTGTCCGGAGAAGAAAAGGTGAGCGCTACCATCAGTCCTGTGTCATGCCAACAGTAAAGCATCCTGAGACCATTCATGTGTGGGGTTGCTTCTCATCCAAGGGAGTGGGCTCACTCACAATTTTGCCCCAAAACACAGCCGTGAATAAAGAATGGTATCAAAACACCCTCCAACAGCAACTTCTTCCAACAATCCAGCAACAGTTTGGTGAAGAACAATGCATTTTCCAGCACGATGGAGCACCGTGCCATAAGGCAAAAGTGATAACTAAGTGGCTCGGGGACCAAAACGTTGAAATTTTTGGTCCATGGTCTGGAAACTCCCCAGATCTTAATCCCTTTGAGAACTTGTGGTCAATCCTGAAGAGGCGGGTGGAAAAACAAAAACCCACTAATTCTGACAAACTCCAAGAAGTGATTATGAAAGAATGGGTTGCTATCAGTCAGGATTTGGCCCAGAAGTTGATTGAGAGCCCAGTCGAATTGCAGAGGTCCTGAAAAAGACGGGCCAACACTGCAAATACTGACTCTTTGCATAAATGTCTTGTAATTGTCAATAAAAGCCTTTTAAACGTATGAAGTGCTTGTAATTATATTTCAGTACATCACAGAAACAACTGAAACAAAGATCTAAAAGCAGTTTAGCAGCAAACTTTGTGAAAACTAATATTTGTGTCATTCTCAAAACTTTTGGCCACGACTGTGTGTGTGTGTGTGTGTGTGTGTGTGTGTGTGTGTGTGTGTGTGTGTGTATAATTTTGTATAAAAATTTTTTGAAAAATTTCCTGAAATGTCTAATCTTTTTTTATACATACACTGAGCTTCGGTGCACAGAACCACAACAATCACAGAGGTGGCTCACAAGCCTTTGCCTACAAAGAGCGTGATTTCTATAAAGACTGCATTTTTTTGTTGATTGCTCGAAGAGATTATTAAATCTCAAATTTAAAAAATTATTAAAATGGAGACCTGTTGTTGAGACTTTGACATCTGATTCCTGTGTGCCAGAGCCATTTCAATATATACACCCTACACTACCCACTTAAAAGTCACATTCTAACTCCATGGTCATTCCTAATTTTAATTTCTTACAATGTAAAGCATTGCTGAAGGCGTCCAAAATATGCAATAGTCTCCTTTAAAAAGTTGATATTGAGATGTATCTACTATCATGATCTGTAAAGCCTTCATAATGGCCCCAATATGAGGTGCTGTTAAATGGTGATTTTTGAGGCTGGTAACTCTAAATGAACTTCGCCTCTGTAGCAGAGGTAAGTTTTGGTCTTGCCTTCCTGGGAAGGTCTTCATGAGAGCCAGTTTCATCATGGTGATTGATGGGTTTTGCAAATGCACTTGACATTACTGTTCTTGCAAGAATTATTCCAGAAAGGCTGACCTATTTGCTTTAAAATATCAACTGTTGTTGTTACATAATTACCTAATCCATATGGTTCCTAATGGTATAACTAATAATTTTAATGTTAGTATGTGACAGGTAAAGAAAATAAACTTAATGAAAAGGCACATTTACGCCATGTAGAAATTCTTCTCGTCGCCAGTGGTCCTTTCACAGCTTGTCCACTTCCCTTATTGACAGCTATGAAGGCAGTGTGTGAGCTGCTCACTCCAGACTGTTTACTCAGTTCCACCACTCTGTCCTTCAAAGCCTCTTTATCAGCTCCAGCATCCTGCTCTTCCCTTTCTAGAGAGCGGATCAGGGAGCGAGCACCCAACTTGTGGATGACCAGTCTGTAGAAACACACACACAAAACTGAATGTGTCTTCCATAATTTAAAATACTTCAGTTTGGAATGTAATAGGTCTCAGTTGTCTTGTAGAAATAAAGCAAAATGAAAAAAAAAAGTAAATACTACACATTCATGTCTTAAGTAAATATAACTCAATTTATTTTAAAATAACCTGAATATCCCAAATTCTCCATTAACATTTAGATTTTTTTTTGGCTAAATCCACTAAATGGTCAGAGATTTCAGTACTAAAACATTATGCTATAATAGAGTGCAACTGGTTTGTTGTCATTTAATGAGGTGATATTTGTCTGCTTGGGGATTGGAATAATTTTAAAGCAGGTAGGCACTGTGCTTTGTTTTAATGACAGATTGAAATTGTTAATGACCATTCCTAACTGCCATCTCTCGTTATCTCCTCCTCTCTCCCCCTCTCCCCGTCGAGCTATCCTGAGCTCCCAGTGATCCAGACCCCCTCTGCCCCCAGGACGTGTCTGACTCGTCCTGGTGTCCCGCTTCTGGCTTGAGATCTCATCGCATGGATGCCCCGTGTGGTCTGATGCAGATTAATCCCTGTTATCCAATTTTTCCTTGCCACTGTCGCCCTCGGCTTGCTCATCAGGGACAATCTTATAATTTTGATTCATATACATTCACATTTCATACAAACTTAAATAATTCTTTTGAAATGCTGTGCGACAATGTCATTTGTTAAAAGCGCAATAGAAATAAAATTGAATTGAATTGAATTAATGAAAATATCTGCCAGCTCATGAGCACAGTCCTTATCCATTCCTGGGGCCTTTTTTGCATCGAGTCTTTAAAGAATTCACTTGACTTTGTGTGTCTGCATAGTCAGCGTATGATTAGAAGAGTCTAGTTGCAGTGGGATGACCTTAGCAGAACTTCTCAAATCTGGAAAAGAAACTATTTAACTCCTCAGTCAGATCAGCATTGTTGTATGCCATCAATGGTTCTCTGCTCTCCTGAAACTGGTTATATGTTATACCATACCACATGCATGCTATGTTCCTGGAGGTAAGGTGGTCCTCAATCTTGTCTCCAGGTGTTGCCTTAACTGACTTTATACTTCTTTTAAGGTTATATCTAGCCATGCTATAACGTTATACATTCCCAGACTTATAGGTTGCAAAACATTCCCAGACTTATAGGTTGGGAAAACACGATCTCTTTATTGATGGAAACACATTCCACACAGCATCTGATATAAAATAGTACAGTTGATGTGTACTTCTCCAAGTCCTGGGATGGAAACAAACTCCAGTCAATACGCTGGAAGCAGTCTTGTAGTTGTGAGGATGCACCCTCTGGCGACACTTTAATTGTTTTTTGTGATTATTTGCTGCCTTTTTATAACAGGGAGGTAAGCTGGCATTAAGAAAAGTGACTTATCTGACTGATAAGATGAGGGAGAGGCTCTGTATCCTTTAGGTATATTAGAATGTCTTTTCTTCCCTAGTTGGGCATTTCACATGCTGTTTAAACCTTGGAAGCACAGTCTTTAAGTTAACCAGCCACAATAATCAGTTTTTAAATTAAGGATTTTAATTATTAAGGGAAAACAAAATCCAAAACTACATAGTACTGTGTGAAAAAGTCAGTAAGGGGGCAAACACTTTTTCACACCACTGTACACTGCTGTCACCACTACAACATATATCTCCCTAGGCAGATAATATGACCTGAATTTTACTGCCAACAGTTCCAAATCAGGTGAACAGTATCTGTCAGCAGTGTCCTCCAGTAGGGATTCTGACGTTTTTAAATGGTATTCCACTAGGGGCATTTACCAAATCCCTAGAATTCACCAAACCCTTTGGACTGATTAATCTTACACACGGAGTCCCGCAGATTCAGCTGTTTCACCATGTGCTCCGATGGATCCACTGAATCCCACAGTTCAGATGAATCAGCCATTATACGTATAGTATACCCATATAGCATTTTCAGTCTCTTTCTGAACATAAAAATATAAATGACTGAAAATGAAGAATTATCAATGCCAAACGTTTATTTTAATGACAAACGCACATAGAAATAAGTTTAGACGACAACAAATATAACATAACGTAAGGAGGTCAAATCACTCAAACGGCGGTTAGCTAATATGAATATGTTACATCTGAAAAAAAAAATTTCCTTTCATTTTAAACAAACCTTTTAAAATAAATACAAAAAATAAAACTATATATATATATATATATATATATATCTGAGGTATCTAAATGTTTTATTTTTATGGGTTAAAACGGATAGGCTTTCAGGTATGGTTTGATAAAAAATTTTTTTTATAAATAAATAAAAATTGATCAGGTGGTAAAGCCGGGCTTCAATCTTGAGTTTTCATGCATCGCTGTAACCTTTGAGGTAATATACATATATACATAGGTTTGTCGTACTACATTACACCAACTTGTTACAAATATGTTTGGTGTTAATGAAAGCAGATTATAGATTACTACGTCCAATCACTAGATCTTGTAAAAGTAAAACAGCCGTGGTTTGTTGTGTCATTGTGATATGGATTCTGTCTGCTGTTTGCATGGTCCCTCCACTAGGGGCACTCACAATCCCCCCAATTCTTGGACTCATGAATTTCACACACTAAGAACCTCAGATTAGGCTACGCGCAATGAGTCCGATATAAAACAGAACCCGCAATTTTGAGTCTTTTATGTTTCTTCTATGTTTATGTTTGAAGCAAAGAGACTTGAAAATGGTGGTCTATGAGGGTTCTTTTTTAGCTGCATTAGCATGCCAGCCCTGCAATCCCGCCTCTGTTTGCGCTCTTTCCACTGCCTCCAATGTCTGCTGCTGGGTAGGGTTATCCATGGAGAGCCGAGCGCTCCGCTTATCTTCACGGCGATCTCATGAGCTTGCCGAAAATCAGTTGAGACAAGCTGTTATTGCTACATAACTCTGATGTGAATTAGTTATTCACGAGGTTATTGAATCCGGTTTGACGCCCCCAAATTAAATTCCATAACTATGATTAAGCACAACACTAAATAACAGAGCTTCTACCCACTGTGTCTATGCATGCTGCCATGCCTGCCACCTTCAGGTTTTTTCCCTCATCCTATAGAATGAATGTGTTTTACTCATCATCTATACCGCTTTATCCTGTATTTAGTGTCGCAGGGGGCCTGGAGCTCATCCCGGGAGACTAAGGGTGTTTTCACACCTGCGGTTCTGTTCATTTGGACCGGACCAAGTGCAACAACAGATACATTGTAGCGTTTTTCTGCCGTTTTGGTTCCTTTTCACACCATACTGATTGCTCTGGTTCGAACCAGTTGAATCGAACCAAAATGCAGCCACCTGATAACATCCACATCACTCATTGGCCACATGTGTTATTGAATGTATTTCCTAATCTGCTTTTCGATTGGTCAGAATTGACGTGCGGTAAATTTGCAAAGGAACTTCCGGAAGTAAACAAAGACAGGAGGAAAAGCCGGCAGACAACATGCCGCTCTTTAGTATGGAGAGACGACTTCGCAGCCTAATTATAACCTTGGTGGTTGTGTGCTATATTTTTTGTATACTTCAATACAGACTAAGCATACAATTTGAGAATGAAGTGCGGATGCGGCTGGAAAACAATGTTTTAATGCACTACAAACAGCGAAGGCGCATCGCAAGTCACTTCAGAAGGAGGCGTGCATTAATTTTGCGAAACTGTGACATGGTCATCTTCCGGAAATATCACCAACGATCCATCAGGTAATATTGTTGGGATTTAATATGATCATCAGACCAAATTTCAATGAGGCTCCGCACCTCCTCACAACTCCACGTTTGTCCGCGAGCTGCCCTGCTGCTTAAGCGCTAAGTGACCTGTCAACAAATACTAGTCCTCATCCCACAATGCACAACGCAGCTGACTACGGCTGCTGGATTAGTCCAAAAATGTGCAGTACGTTTTGCAGTTGGGTCTGTTCAAGTTCGGAACATGTTCTCACCATAAACGAACCGCTCCAGTGTTTGTTTGAAAGCGTACCGAAACCACCTCTCCGAGGAGGTCTCCGTACGCTTGTTTGGTTGATTTTGGTCCGAACTAGAATGCGATTGCTGCATTCACACCTGCCCAAACGAACCGCACCAAGAGGGAAAACAAACTCTAGTGCGATTCAACCGTACTAAATAAGGCAGGTGTGAAAGCACCCTTAGAGCACAAGACAGGTTACACCCTGCACAGGGTGCCAATCCATCACAGGGCACACACACATGCACGCACTCACCACTCATTTATCCACTACAGGCAATTTGGGAACACCAATTAGCCTAATCCGCATGTCTTTGAACTGTCGGAGGAAACCAAGCATTTTACCAATATGTTAATTTGTTTTGACTAATATTGAGTACTGTGAGCTGACTGACACGTATGCCACCAAAAGCCACCCAAACAGCATTTATTATATGATTGCACACACATTATAATCCTACAGTAGCATAATAATAAGAAAGACTGTTTGCTTGTACTCCTTGAAGCAGTTACCCGCTATTCTCAGCAGACGTCATAGAGAAGTGTACAGTGTTTGAGACCTCTTGTTCTCCTAGGCGGTACCGCACTGAAATTTTTCCATTGACCTCTGGCTTCTGACAACTCTATGGGCAGAGAAAGAGCCTATGTGATTTTGCAATAATGAGTAGATCCAGTTACTTTCTTGGGGGACACTTGCAATTTAAATTATTATTTAAGCTTCATTTTCTCTCGCTCGTGTGCATATATAATTGCAAATTCATGGACTACTAAAGAAAGCAGTACATTTGATTTTAGAATTTGTAAAAAGTGACAATTTTCCTGAAAAAAAAAAAGAAGCTCTCACCTCTCCTTTCAACTGGGCATAAATCAGTGCTCTTTGACCATGGAAAAGTGTTTTTATTGGGGGGCTCAGACGTGTGCCAGACAAACCAGTCCAATCCTCAGAGATATCACTTACTGCTGGTTGTAAAGCAAAGCCAAGAGACTGCATTACCTAGAATTGGGAAATAAATACACAGAATATTTTCCAGCAGAAAAATAAGAGACATGATTATGATCAGACATGATTATTTGTACAAAGTGTAAATGATCATAAATGACAGACATCTAATAATTTTGCTTACTTTGGCCTGCATGCGTTCAGTTCCTGTGATGAATTGGGCGTGGCCAGAGCCATTCTCAGCCAATCCTGTAATTAGTTCAGAACTTGCTCCTTCACCAATCCCAAATGAGAAGCATCTGTTTAAACAAGGAAGTGGATTATAAATACCTATGAACCTCCTAGATATAGTATAAGGAAGATATATTTATAAGGAAGAAAAAAGAGGGGGAAAAAACACAGTCAAACAAACTAATTATGGAATAAATTACATTTAGATGTGCTGTTTTCTTCAAACAAAAAATTAGTAAAACTTTTTATCTCAAAATTTTATTCATTCATTCATTTATTCATCTTCTATACCACTTACCCTGTACAGGGTCATGGGGACTAAAGCCTATCCCAGGAAATTTAGGGCACAAGGCAGTGTACACCCTGGACAGGGTCCCAATACATAAAAAAAGCTTTAAATAAAGCTTTACCATTTACATATTACCTGATTAATTTTAATTCTGTAAAATATTTAATTTCTCCTTTAAAATCATTTATTGTAAGGATTAATATAAGTATAAGCATCACAAGTTTTTTTATTCACTTTATAAACTCTGGGACTGTATAAATTACAGATTTTATTATTTAACCAGGCAAGACAGATTAAGTTAAGGTTTCTTATTTATAACTGTGGCCTGACAAAGGCGAAGCCTTTTGGGGGAAATGGGGGGACTAATAAAAATAAAACATTTTAAGAAAAAATACATACAGTATATACAGTGTAAATGAAATTAGGGGGAAAAAACATAAAATGTCATAAAACAATGTAAACTAAAAATTACTAAAGACTACTAAAGCCTGCAACAAACATGTGAAACTGGAGGATGCTGACATACACACTGTTTAAACACATGTAAGTGTGTTGTGCAGGCACTACTAACACTCATAACAGAGCAAGTATAACAATATAGTATTATACTACATAATACAAACAAATAAATAACAACCTTCTGACTAATTGACCAAAAAATTAGTGTTGCGATATGATACACATACATGTGAGAGATACATATGTCATTCATGTCATGTGTTTTCTGTATAATCACAATGCTTAAATTATTTATACTTTGAGTCAATCAATTTTCAAAAAACCAAAACTGTACAGTATACATCATAAAAGTTTTAAGCGTTAAACAGTACATACCTGTGAACATCAGTATTCCTTTTCACACAATGAAGAACATCTCTGGTATTTCCTACTTCACCATCTGTAAATATGAACAGCTGAAAAAAGAAAATTTGAATATTCAGGGGAAGAAATACCAAGAACTAGCTGAAGTACCTACCGTTGATGGGAAAACGAGTTTTTAGAAATAGTTAAAAGTTTTAAAATAAGCTGATCAGCTTTAATGTACGTGCCTGTCTGTCTTTTTGTATGGCAGAACTCTCTGCCTAACTTAATAACACAAAGGAGGTTTAACTTTAGGCAAATAACAACATACTGCCGAAGTTTCATTAAATTCTGTGAGCCAATTGTGCGTGATGCTGTGACAAAATCTTGCTGGACAGACATGAGACAGCTGTCAGGAGGCGTGGCTCCCGTTGGTTGCAGATGTGGATCCAGATGCAGGTGCAGAAGCAGGGCGTTTACTGGTCTCGGATCGTATGAACAGGTGTGCACACATAGAGCCATGAAATCTGTTGGTGCTGGAAATGTGCCAAGAGGACAGTTTGCGATGCGTCGTAGCTGGGACACGTGGAAGGTGGGATGAAATCGTCGCATGGAAGAGGGAAGTAAGTGTCGGACAGTGCACGAGTTGATTATCTTGGTTATTGTGAATTGACCGATAAAACGAGGAGAGAGCCTGCGTAACAGTGTCTTTACGCGGTATCTGGGAGCTTTGGTGCGGTGGCCGTCCGCCTGTTTCTTGTAAGAGAAGACAATTCGTAGCCGGGTTCGTCTTGCACGTAGCCATGTCTGTTTATAGCGGCAGACGAAGTGTTGGACTGAGGGAGACTCCACCTCTAATTCTTGGACTGGGAAGAGTGGAGATTGGTAGCCTAAGCAGCACTGAAACAGAGACAGACCCGTCGAAGCGGAAGGTGAAGAGTTGTGGGCATATTAGACCCAAGGAAGAAACTTGCTCCAGGCGGTTGAGTCCGGAGTTGTCATGCAACGTTTTGTTTGTTGCACTGGGGATGGAAACCTGACGATAGGCTGGGAGTAGCTCCAATGAGCCTGCAGAATGCGCCCCAAAACCGAGAGGTGAACTGTGGTCTGAGACAAGCTCTACAGAGATGTCTGACCAAGGATGTTGAGGAACCGGTAGGGGTCTGAGAAGACCAGCAGCCGGTCAGAATCGTTGCTGGATGATGAAGTGGGTTCGGGCGGCGCCCGTGTGGCAAGATAGCCTGGATCCGTGGGCCCATTCCAGGACTTGTGAGCGTAGGCGTAGGGGGCGAAGAGGCAATTTGGTGGGACATTACTTGGCCCGTGGCCTTGGGCCAGAGCCTGCTGAACCTTGGTCTCCATGTCCAGCTTCATGGTTGCGATGAGACAATGGGACGGGAGGAAGGTGTCTCATGGCGTAGGGTCTTGGGAGGGAGAAAACTGACATGAAAGGGCATCTGGCTTAGAATTCTTAACGCCCGGCCGGTAGGACAGAATAAAATTTAATCTGGAGAAGAATAATGACCATCGAGCTTGATGAGGCGTCTCTTGGCGGTGCGCAGGTACTCCAGATACCTATGGTCGGTCCACACATGTCTCCACTCCTCCAGAGCTAGCTTAATGGCCAAGAGCTCTCGGTCCCCTACATCATAGTTTCTCTCAGCTGGGGATAGGAGACGGGAGTAGACAGACATCTAGGTAAACCTTTTCTTACGGTCAGCAAAGGCTTGATCCGCCTCCTTATTCCAGCAGAACCGGGTCTTAGCGGAGGCCAGCGAGGTCAGAGGAGCGGCGACATCCTTGAATGAAGCAGCGATAGAAGTTGGCAAAACCTAGGAATCGTTGGAGGTTTCACCGGGAGGCTGGTGTGGGCCAGTCAGTGACTGCCTGGACCTTGGTTGGTTCTAGGGCTGCTCCGATTGATCGGCCGATAATTGCTTTGGGAAGTTTGATTGGCAGTCTCTATAATGGCCGATCTAGAAAAGCCAATCAATGACGCAAAACTTGCGGGACAATTTTTTGCGCGCTGCTAAAATGGCTTCACCGGTCTGGCAATTCTACGTGTTGTGTGAAAAAGACAATAGATTAGTAATCGACAACCTGTGTAACAAGCCAATTCCACGAGGCGGGAAGCACCCATTTTCCTCATCAGACATTTGAAGGTTAGTCACGTAAAGGAACATGAGCAGTTTTCAAAGTTGTCTAGTTCTAAGAGAGCGGGAGAGCTCAGCAACTCGCGTGCTGTCAGTAATACCCCTATCTCACCTACGCGGTTTCGTTCGGTGGCCGAAAGTATGGTTCATCATGATTCACCGCGAGTTTTGGCGATGTGATTAGGTTTGCATCTTTAAGCGCACGTCCTCCTTGTCTATTATTTTATTTAATTTTATACAATCTACAGGAAAGTTGTATTTGTCAAGCTCTAAGCTGGTCCCAATTACTAACCAAGCACAGGCTGCTATGTTTTAAGTTGACGTGTTGCACATGTTGCTTGCTAATAAATAAAGTCAATTCATGATATTCCTCTTCTTGTAATTTCAATACTTAATTTACATTGTTGTTAGATATAGTTTAATAAATAATGCTACATGATAAGGCTTCGAGTAGACCCTGTAATCGGTGATTGGTATCGGCCAATAAAGCTTCTAGTGATCAGAGATCGGCCCCAAAAATCCTGATCGGAGCACGCCTAGTTGGTTCCATCTCAAGTCTGGACGGGGAAAATGACAAAACCCAGGAAGTCGCGGAGGACATCATTAATGAGGGATTGGAAGACAGCGGGGGCGTTGGTCAGACCAAAAGGAACAACCAAATATTCATAATGTCCCGTAGGGGTGTTAAAAGCTGGTTCCACTCATCACCCGCACAGATGTGGACAAGGTGATAAGCATTTCGCAGATCTAATTTTGTGAAGGTGTCGGGCCCCCTGGAGCAGCTCAAAGGCAGTGGCCATCAGTGGGAGCGCCTCCTGGCGGTGATTTTGTTGAGCCCCCTGTAATCAATACATAGACGAAGGGACCCGTCTTTTTTCTTCACGAAGAAAAACCCTGCCCCCACAGGGGCGGAGGATGAGCGGATGATTCCAGCAGCGAGGGCTTCTGTGATGTACGTGTTCATGGCCTCTCTCTCTTGGTGAGACAAAGAGTACAGTCGGCCCTTAGGCGGAGAGGTGCCTGGGAGAAGGCAAATAGGGCAGTCATATGGTCGATGCAGTGGAAGTGACGTGGCTCGGGTTTTGCTGAAAACCTGCTTGAGATCATGATAATGAGAGGGAACATTGGAGATATCCGAAGTGCAAGGGATCTGCGATGCCTTGACCGTAGCTGATCAGATTTCGGTCAGAGCCGGAATCAATGAGTACCTGAATGGGATGAGCTTGGCCGCTGATAATTAGTGTAGAGTTTATCGGATGGAGCGCCCTCTAGAGCTCCCAGTCTGACTAGAGTTCGTGAAGGTCAGAGGGAAGTTCTCAGGTGACTAACTCATCCTTGAGTGCCTCTGACAGCCCTTCCAGGAAGATGTCTGCTAGGGCTCTGTCATTCCAGCACTTGAGGCGGCTAAGGTCCGAAACTCGATAACGTAGTCATAGGCGGAGGGTGATCCTTGGCGGAGGCATAATAGTTTAGCTCTGGCCTCCCTGCCAACGTGAGATCGGTCGAAGACCCTCTTCATCTCTCCAGAAAAAGCCTCAAAACTATCACAACATGGGTCGAGGGCGTCCCAGAGAGCTGTACTCCACTCCTGGGCCCTCCCGGTGAGGAGAGTAATAACGTAGGCGGAGGAAGAGCGCAGGGTTAGAGTCATGAGCTCTGTCAGCGTAGCGCCAGTGTAATAGCGTAAAGATAAGCCATAGTTGCGAGAGCGTGCGCGTTGGGTTGAGAGCCATGTAATCCATGAGCATGGTGTCAGTGCCAAGATGCAAAGATAAGCCATAGTCAAGAGAGCGCGCGCGTTGGGTCGAGAACCATGAAATCCGTGAGCGTTGTGTCAGTGCCGAGACGTGAAGACAAGTCGTAGTCGAGAGAGCGCGAGCGTTAGGTCAAAGCAGGGAAATCCGTCAGCGAGGCAAAGAAATCCGAATCGTGAGGCAAAAGGGGAAAACGAGAAACGAAATAAACTTGGCAACGTTAATCTTATCAAAATAAACGCGAGAGAATTGGGTTAGGGCACTCAATAATCTGGCGAAGAAATGGCGCGCTGCGCTTCCTTATAAACTCAAAGAAATCAGCGCCGGATGAGAAACCAGTGTGCAGGTGGGGCGTTCTGGGGGTGTGGGAAGTGACATGACAGCGTGGGAAAAAAAAGCCCGCGTGTTGAAGAGCATGACAGCGCGGGAACGGAAATGTCAAGAGGCGGAAGCGGTCTTTGATCAGCACGAAAGCGCTGAGAAGCGTGACAGATTTCATTGAAAGAGCGAGTTCTGAACAGTGTACAGACAAAACTTTTCTTTTATTTATATAGTTGAGCAACAGTGTTTTGTTATAATCCTGGACCTTACACTGCTGACAAGATTTGTTTGTCCCAGTTAAAACTTCACTCTCCGTTGTGTGAATCAGACACAGGAGGCGGTTCACTGGAAGCCTTTAATCTCTCCTCTCTCTGAGAGAAACAAACAGCATAAAAGAACAAACAGTCTCTGAATTTGAATTGCCCTTATTTTCTCTCTTCCAAACAGAAATCGGGAAATCCCCAATCAGGAAAAAGGGCAGAGAATAACAGCAAGAATAATTCAACATATGTAAATAAAAAAAAAATTAAGTACAAAGAAACTTTAACATGGAAAACATACCTGACACATAAAAGAACAAACAGCCTCTGAGTGTGAATTGCCCTTGTTTTCTTTATAATATAAATGTGATGTACATCATGTGCTTGATTTCGACATGTTTAGGCCAAAATTATTAATAGAACTCAAAAAGTCAGAAATAACATACCTCTTCCATACAGTTTCATGGGGAAAAGGGAAGAGGAGACTAAACAGGAAGTTGTGCTGGCTTTAGGTGACATCACAGGATTTAAAGGGGAAAGGACTCATCTCAATCAGGCACTTATTTCAGGTATATGAAATGAACAATTTCGTGTAAATTCTAACAATTAAACTCCAACAGGTTCTGTACTGTACCTATTACACTAAGACACAAGTCTACAGCACTATTCCAACGCCTAAGGAAAAACCTTAATTAAAAAAGGAAATTAACCTTAAATAATCCTTAAAAAGCCCCCTTTTTCAAAAAATGTAGAAAGAGCACCATTCATAGTGATGTACTGCTGGCCTGACTAGAAATATGAATGTAAACACAAAATCCTAATCAGATCAATACAAAAAAGACGGCCACCCTGCATTAATAAATCACTGCAGGTTTGGATGAAGGATAATGTTACCTGTCTTGGGTGGTTGGGGATGCACGGCTGTTCGTAAATATGTTCCAGAGGTTGCAGAATCATTGTCCCTCCCATGTCTGCTTGCATCTTCTTTACCATCTTTACAGCCTGGTCCATAGTGTCCTGACTGTACTGTACACTTTTCCTAAAACAAGGAAATCACACAGCAAACACAACAAAGCTCTGACAAAGAACATCTTATCATCTTTTGACTCAGGTAAGCTATATCAAGAATTGTGAGGTTTACCAGACTTACTGGACTGTTCCTGTTTCCTACCACCAGATAGAGGCACGGCCTGGATCATTCAATCAATGAACATTATAACTAACATTAACATACCTGATTCTCATCAACTGGGCTTATAAGCCCTGCCATTTCTCTTCATTTTCACTCAGTCCAGAGGTCGTTATATTGTGTGGAGCTTGTTTTTGACATACCTGAGTGCTGGACATTTTTGTGTGTTCTAATTGTCCCTCCCCAGTGATGGCAAAATGAACCCTCATTTAGATGTTGAGGCTTCTCAACCAATAGTTTGACCAAAAGGTTACTTTCATAAAGTCTTGTTTAAAGTTAATTCTTCTGGCATTTAGTGGACAGATGCTGGCCATGATAGAATGCAACCAGAACACCCAGTGCACCACAGCTTGCCACATATGAGGCCCAACAGGCAAGTCCGAAACAGTCCAGTGCCTTCTTATCAAATGAACATAAGGATGCACTGTGTAGACAACATGACACCCCAGTCATTGCATCCTTTAGACGTACAGTCACAAAATGCATACATAAGATAATCAATCCCAGCATTATCTAATGTTCTGGAGCTAGCTTTGTCAAAAAATTGATAATCAGATACGAACCGATACTAAAAAAATACTATCAGATTAGATAATCATTTGCATCAGTATCGATACCAACAGTGCCATTTTCAACTCTTCCAGGTGACAATTTCACAGCTTCACCACTGCAGACAGGGAGGCCCCTCCTATCACTGGCAGCTGAACACATGACCGCTGAGTAAACCACAAACTTGACTTTAAGCAAACTGTGCCTCACTATATTTGTCTTCCTCCAAGAAGACTTTTAATCTGCATTTACCCATGGAGCCTGCACTGCACGCTCGCAGCCCTCAAATCAGAAGCATGATAAACATATTATTCTTCTAGGTTAAAATGCAGATCACGCCTACACAAAGCATTCCTCCTGCCACATAACAAGCGGAATGTGTGCAACCTATGTACCATTGAAATAAAGAGGTTTTGGACACTGCATTAATTGTCGCAGTTTTGGGATATAAAATAAAATGGTTAATTAAAGCATAAAAAACTAGACAGAAGACAAGTAGACAGCTTCATTTATTTTGCTTCAGATCAAATGTAATACTCCCCTCAAACAATTCTAAACATTTTTATACATTAAATATCAATAACTAAATGTAAGATGTTTTAAGACTGTTTAAAGGATCAGTGGATCATGTTAAAATACCACATATTACCTAGTTTGTGTGCTGGTTACTCACGGGAAGAATGATTCAAAGCCATAGCCAAAGCCATAGATGTTGAAGTAACAGCCCATGGGAAGACACTTCAGCAGCAGGAGCAGAGTGTCCTAATCATATCATTTACATTGTCCGCATTATTTTCAAAATTGAACCAAAATTAATTAGAAAAATATTCAGATTTTACTTGGGAAAAGCTGTTATGATTAAAAAATAGCTACAGATCTATTACAGAAATACAGATCAGTTGAGTCTTACCCTGGCGCACTCGATGCGTTGTTGTGCACGTCGTCCATTATGCATGAGGCTGCCCATACTGCTAGATCTGTCCATAACAAACACAAACTCACCACATGACATCGTGGAGGACATGACTGACTCAGGAAACTCTGGATAGAAACTGATCATGACTGCAGGGTCTCCCATTAGAGTTCCTAACAGGAGAATAAATAGAAATGTAATATAAAACAAACAAACAAACAAACAAACTAGAAGGAAAGCAAAAAAGAATAATCTGAGACATTAACAAACAAAATTAGCATAACTTTTGTTCTTGTTTTACCATAGTTTGTAAATGAATACAAATTGTACCTGGCTGTGCAGTGGGAGCTCCAGCCTCCACTATAGCGGTGAGCTGATGGGGATTCTGATAATATACATACAACTCCACATCTCTGTCAAACTTATGACCTGCAGAAAGGCTTACCTAAACACACAGAGTACACAGTATATTTACAGTATATACAAATGCACATAAAAAGAGTCCTAAAATAAGTACCTAGACACTTTTTGTTATTTATTATGCTTCCAGTATGTAGATTAATGACTGAAATGTGCTTTTTGACCATTAATTAACTCAAAATAACCCATATTGAGGAAGCTAAAAATCTGCTTGATCACATAAGTATTCAGCTATTCAGTTATTTGTAAAGGCACAATGAGCAGCAGTAACAGTTTTATCTCTTTGGGTTTGGTTTCTTCCATTATTTCTAGAAGAGTTTCTTTTTAATTGAATCAGTTTTGGTGCTCTTTGAACTGCAACCTACAGGTCTCTCCACAGATCCTGAGATTGAGATTCCCTCAATTCTTCCCATACTGAAGAATGGGAAGTACCCCACAGCATAATGCTGCACCTACCTGGCTAATCTTAGCCATTTCTATTAGCTAGTTCAAATGTTTATTTTATTGTTTAATTTTTGTCTCACAAGACAAGAAAATCTTTTCGTCATTCACCTAATGTTTTTTTTTTTTTTTACTCAAGTGGTTTCCATGTAGCCAATCTACCATAAAGGCCTAATTGATAGATAGAAATTTTCTCATAGCTCTGGTAAACTTCTCTCATTAGATTTTGCTGGTATCAGATTCTTTTGTTTCATAATAATAGAGCACACCGTGCTTAATAGGATATTTAAAAGTTTAGAAATAATTTTACTTTTAGGAAGCAGTTACAGGGGTCAAATGATGGACGGGGCAGCCTTGCCAGTAGTGATTTGCAGCAGTCATGTAACTGATTCCTAACAGTAAAATGGTGGACAGGGGCAGCTCTGGGAGTAGCAATCTACAGTATTCCAGTGCTAAAATGACAAAACACCTAACAAGTTTGTTGCTCAGGACTACCCCATGGTTGTCAAAAATGGATATATCTGACAGTTGTAAAGGGAGGAGGACGAATAAGAACGGTTTGGCAGCATGCCATTCCTAGTGACGGCCGCAAGAGCAATTTCTGCTGCAGATGTGGGACATTTATAACATTTTACAAAAAAAACAACAAAAAAAAAACATGATTGTTATTTAGGCACTGACAAATAAAAAACTCAGAAGTTTAAGAATGATGAACTGTACACATGAATTTTACAAATGTATTCATCCTCCGAATACATCTCGGACATGTCTTACTGCCTGTGTACTGTAGCTTCTGGAATCAAAACAAAATTAACTTCCATTATGTTTTCCTGACACAATTTCTTTTTCTTAAACCAAACAGACTCTGGAGTGGTTTGTCTCATGTCCACAATCATGGCAGAGTATAGATCATATCACAAGGGAAGTATGTTGAACATCACAGAGAAAAGAAGGGTAGAGTTTTTGTCTTATGGCTTGAAGAACTTATAGCATAATTTGTTTGCTTACAGTATTTTTCTCTGATAATTTTTTTGCAAAGCAATTATTAGTAGAGAAAAGAAACAAAAATCTTACATCTGCATGTATTAATGTAAAAACTCTTTAAGGTGACTGGAATTTGCTGAATAAATGTTTAGAACTGCTCAAATGTGAACAAGGTAAACGTCTTTAAACTTTTCAGCTGTACAAGGTCAAATCACATTTTTAGTCAAACAAACACGAAAAATTCACACACCTTTGCCTTTGTGTGCTCTGTGTTGAGGAATGTCAGGGGCTCTAGTGGACATTTGGACTCCACTTTAGCGATGGGGTTTGGAGAGCTCACATGTGCAGTACAAGAGAGAGAATAGGGGATACCAGTGGAACTTGTTATCTCTGACACTATACCACCACCTGTACCTGAAAATAAAAGAAAGCAGATTATATGCTTTATTTACCTGTAATATGACCCTTTAACAAGATGAATATTTTATGAATATATCAATAATGTGTCTTTGGGGTGTGTGTGTGTGTGTGTGTGTGTGTGTGTAATACCGGCTGGTATGTAACGGGGATTGAGCACTGCAGGCAGGCAAAATTGCAGTGAATGGTCAGCCTGCACACTCAGCTCAATTATGTAAATGAAGGTGACGGCAGCGCTCTGGTGTGGAGGCAGGGATCCCACATTCAGCTTGAACACATCCACAGACTCCTCACTCTCCTCCAACAGGAAAGCCTGTTCACCTGAACTCAGTGCATCATCATACTGCTCCCGCGCCTGACACAGAGACAAAGTATATGTTAAAGTCACATTTCACCTCAGTGTGAGGAACAATGTCTACCAAAACAGTCGTGGGTAAAAGTTTTGAGAATGACACAAAAGTTTGCTGCTAAACTGCTTTTAGATCTTTGTTTCAGTTCTTTCTGTGATGTACTGAAATATAATTACAAGCACTTCATACGTTTCAAAGGCTTTTATCAATAATTACATGACATTTATGCAAAGAGTCAGTATTTGCAGTGTTGGCCCTTCTTTTTCAGGACCTCTGCAATTCGACTGGGCTCTCAATCAACTTCTGGGCCAAATCCTGACTGATAGCAACACATTCGTTCATAATCACTTCTTGGAGTTTGTCAGAATTAGTGGGTTTTTGTTTGTCCACCCGCCTCTTGAGGATTGACCACAAGTTCTCAATGGGATTAAGATCTGGGGAGTTTCCAGGCCATGGACCCAAAATTTCAACCTTTTGGTCCCCGAGCCACTTAGTTATCACTTTTGTCTTATGGCACGGTGCTCCATCGTGCTGGAAAATGCATTGTTCTTCACCAAACTGTTGTTGGATTGTTGGAAGAAGTTGCTGTTGGAGGGTGTTTTGGTACCATTCTTTATTCATGGCTGTGTTTTTGGGCAAAATTGTGAGTGAGCCCACTCCCTTGTATGAGAAGCAACCCCACACATGAATGGTCTCAGGATGCTTTACTGTTGGCATGACACAGGACAGATGGTTTTATGCAATGCAATGCAATGATGGCTGCACGCGTTTCCTTGCAGGTCACCATGATTAACAATGAAAGAATGATTTCAATGATTTCAAGCATCACCCTCCTTTTAACATGTCAAGTCTGTCATTCTAACCCAATCAGCCTGATCAGTCTGTGTTCTGTGCTGCTTTTTTCTGAGCTCCGGCAGACTGACCAATTTTCCAACCTAATCCAGATTGTCGTTCTAACTTTTTGTCTTCTTACGAAGAGCGAACATATAACAGATAAGTATTTATAAATATTTATAATATATTCACTTGAAACTCGTGTTATATCGCTAAGTTTTAATAGTTTTGCCACGCACCCGCGTCTAGCCGGGCTATCCCATTAGCATCGCTAGCCCGTTAGCTCGACTATCACAAGTTTGCCTACGCGTTTTCCACACCAATTATCTCTGTTTTTTGACACCATGTCGGTTGTGTGTCTGCCTCTGAGTGCAGGTGAGGACACACTGGAGCTTCACTCGGCGGATTTGGAGATGGAGGCCTTGGAGAAGCAGATCCGTGACCTGCAGGTGAAACTGGCCCAGCTACGGCAGCGGAAAGCCGCGCTGGAATCGTCACGGACCGACGCTCACCTGTCTCAGGTAAATTCTCGGCATGACACACATCCTTCCACAACCTCTACTCCGCGT
>JAAGKR010004065.1:48138-66073 GCA_011419295.1 Clarias macrocephalus
TTTTGGGCAAAATTGTGAGTGAGCCCACTCCCTTGTATGAGAAGCAACCCCACACATGAATGGTCTCAGGAAGCTTTACCTTGCCATGACACAGCACAGATGGTTTTATGCAATGCAATGCAATGATGGCTGCACGCGTTTCCTTGCAGGTCACCATGATTAACAATGAAAGAATGATTTCAATGATTTCAAGCATCACCCTCCTTTTAACATGTCAAGTCTGTCATTCTAACCCAATCAGCCTGACATAATGATCTCCAGCCTTTAGCTTGCCAACATTCTTACCCGAGTTAACAAGACGATTACTGAAATGATCTCAGCAGGTCCTTTAATGACAGCAATTTTCATGGCAAAGAAGGACTATGCAATTCATCTGATCACTCTTCATAACATTCTGGAGTATATGCAAATTACTATTATAAAAACTTAAGCAGCAACTTTTCGAATTTCCAATATTTATGTAATTCTCAAAACTTTTGGCCTGGAACAAGATTTCAGATATTGATGTGGGAGTTGTAACATACTTTCTGTTTCTCCTGCAGCTCAGCCACTATCTCCTGATCTGCAATCTTGGCGCTGAAGTGGCAGACAGCAGCTCCTGAAGGCATGGGGAAGACAAACACAGCCTCCAGGGGGCACTCTTCCTCATTTATATACTGCAGAGTAGAAGTCACTGTTGCTATATGCCCCTGTACCTGTAGTTCCACCTCAATGTGCTTCAGTGGAACTGAACAAAAAAAAAAAAAAAACACACAGAACACATAAAAGATGGTATTTATATACACACACAGTGGTTGGTCAATGAACCTGAAACACTGGCCAATTTAGTGTTGGAGGTTTCAATGGCTAAATTTGATCAGCCTGGTGGCCAATCTTCATTAATTGCTCTTACTGGTGGAATGTGCAGAGTGTGAAGGTTTAATTAGCAGAGTAATAGCACAGTTTTGCTTAAAATATTGCAATGCACACAACATTATGGGTGACATATCAGAGTTCAAAAGAGGAAAAATTGTTGGGGCGCGTCTCACTGGCGTATTTGTGACCAAGATAGCAAGTCTTTGTGATGTATCAAGACCCACGGTATCCAAGGTAATGTCAGCATAACACCCAGAAGGATGAGCCACATCCAACAAGAGTAACTGTAGACGCAAGAGGAAGCTGTCTGAAAGGAATGTCCGGGTGCTAACCCGGATTGTATCCAAAAAACATAAAACCACAGCTGCTCAACTCACTGCAGAATTAAATGTGCACCTCAACTCTCCTGTTTCCACCAAAAATGTTCACCAGGAGCTCCACAGGGTCAATGTACATGGCCGGGCTGCTATAGCCAAACCTTTGGTCACTCGTGCCAATGCCAAACGTTGGTTTCAATGGTGCCAGCAGTGAAAATCTGGGCTGTGGACAATGTGAAACATGCACTGTTCTCTGATGAATCCACCTTCACTGTCTTTCCCACATCTGGGAGAGTTACGGTGTGGAGAAGCCCCAAAGAAGCGTACCACCCAGACTGTTGCATGCTCAGAGTGAAGCATGGGGGTGGCTCAGTAATGGTTTGGGCTGCAATATCATGGCATTCCCTAGGCACAATACTTGTGCTAGATGGGCGCATCACTTCCAAGGACTACCGAACCATTCTGGAGGACCATGTGCATCCTATGGTTCAAACATTCTATCCTGAAGGCGGTGCCATGTATTAGGATAATAATGCACCAATACACCACACAGCAAGACAGAGTAGTTTGATGAACATGAAAGTGAAGTTGAACATCTCCCATGGCCTGCACAGTCACCAGATCTAAATATTATTGAGCCATTTTGGGGTGTTTTGGAGGAGCGAGTCAGGAAACGTCTTCCTCCACCAGTATCACATAGAAAATCCCTCTGGCCACTGTGCAGGACTTGTATCTGTCATTCCCAAGATGAATTAATGCTGTATTAGCCGGTAAAAGGAGGCACTACACCATACTAATGAATTATTGTGGTAAAAAATCAGGCATTTCGGTTTCATTGTCCAACCCCTGTATATACTGTATATTATGTTATGCATATTATTATTAGGGCCCAAGCAATGTCCCAAAATTAGCATACAGGTTGGAAACTGCTGCCATTAGGAGGTCAGTGTGCGCAGCCCTGCCAGTGAAACACATCGCCCCCTAGAATACCTTGCTGCGTAACTCATATACACTTGCACGTATACTTACTGTAAACCCGGAACACATTTAGAGCTCATCAAGCTGAACCAGTTTCACTGCATGTCATTAGGTCTAATTCACAGAAAGTCAGTTATTTTTAATTGTTTGCAAAATGCACCCAATGGAACTTGAAATACTTCTCCTAGGGAATTAATACAATTGCCACCAAACCAGACCAATATGATCTCAACACATTCAATGATGCAAAATTGCGAAGAGATTTTTGATAAATGGTATGGCCGTGGTGATGCTTTAAAATTATGGCGATTAAAAAGGAACAGGAAGTGGCTAATAACATTTGTGTCAATTATGTTATGTACATGGAACCTTAAGATTTTGGTAAGAGTAGAAAGCTGATCACAAGATATGACAACCATAAGTCTCTGTCATAGCACCACAAACTGGCACCAGAAAGTGTGTCATTTTATGAAATCTCTAATATTTTGTCCCTTACTTTTACCTGATATGGTTCAATGGCTGATTTGAAACTGTAAAAGAAATTTTGATCATTTGAATCATGTTGCTATGGCACGGATTTAAATAAGGACATAATAGAAAAAGATTAATACTCTCTTATCTTAGTGGAATGGCCTAATGTTTCAACCTATGTCACATAGTGAGTGCACCTGGTCCTAAAAAAAGGCCCCCTGGAACTTTGTTAAAGATCTAGCTGCATAACTCATATCCACTTGCACATATATAAATTAAACTCAGTAAAGATTTAGATCTCTTTGAGCTGATCCAGATTTCATCCAGTTGTTGTGGCATTTGCTAAACAGGAAGTCAGTTATTTTGCGTTGTTTGAAAAACACACCCATTGGAATTTTATATACTTCTCTTAGGGGATTTATATGCTTTTGACCAAACAGGGTCCAATATAATCTCAAGACACTGATGATCTAACATTGGCTGTTTGATATCTTAAACAGGTCAGCCTTGGTGAGCTCTTAAACCTATGGCGAATAATAGGAAACAAGAAGTGGCTAATAACTTCTGTGTAAATTGGGTGATGTACATTAAACCTCAGGTTTATGTTACGAGAAGTAAGCTGCTCACATGGACATGGCTACAGTGAGTCTCATTCATAGCGCAACCAACTGGCAGCAGAAAGTGTTCACTGTGAGTGTTTATTTTGTGAGTAATTTTCAGCTAATGTGATACACACACACACACACACACACACACACACACACACACACACACACACACACACACACACACACACACACACACACACACACACCCAACACACATTACATATACTACACACACACACTATCCATCCTACACACACCTTACAGACAGACACTACACATCCATCACACACACACTACACACATTACACATCCTACACACACACATACACACACACTACACATCCTACACCCATAAACACACACACCAACAGTGTTGGGGGACATTACTTTTTAAAGTAAATAATTACATTACAAAGTCGCTTGTTGGACGACTTTCTCACACACACACTGCTGTCTGGCTCACAGATTACATAAATTGTCTGAAAACTGGATTACATTTTTGAAAATATAACTAAATAACTAAGTACTTACTTACTTTGTAACGTGTTAGTGTACTTGGATTACTTTTTTGATATAACAAGTAATCTAACGTACTAGGTCCGCCATTTAAGCTGGTAAGCTGTAACATGTTAGGTAAACTGTAATGTATTAGGTTCGCCATTTAATCTGGTAAACTGTAATGCTACTTTATAACTCGTTACATGCAACAGTGCACACTACACATCCTACACACACACTACACATCCCACAAAAACAGTGACCGCCCCAAGCACCTGTACCATTATCATCTCCACCAAACCTGGCCCATATAATCTCAAAACATTGAGGATGCAAAATTGCAATGGAATTTCTGATATCTCAAACAGTTTAGCCATGACAATGTCTAATACTGAAAAGTGACTAATAAGCCTGCTGAAAAATCCATCATAGATTAGCATGATTTATATGCTGGTCTATGCTGGTTAATACTGATTAGTGCTGGTCTGATTCTGGTTTAGCTGGTGAACCAGCATAACTGATAGAAGATCAGCATATCTACGCTGATGAAACCTTACCACCAGCATTGGTCTTGCTAGTTAGTGCTGGTCTGGTGCTGGTTTATCTGGTGAACCTGCATAACTGATGGAAGACCAGCATGCCTGTGTAATGGGCTAAGAAAATGATGTTATGAGGTTACTTAAAACATTGTCATCCCCACATCTACATGTGTTTTTGTTGTTGTTTTGTTAGTTTTTTTTTCCCCTTTTATTTTTACAAAAGACGGGAATTTTTTCAAGCTAAAACTAGTATATTGTGGTGACATTGCACCACCACGCCCATAGACGAGTTACCCGGCACCCGTGAAACATACGAGAGAGTAAACTTTCCTCTGGTTGGCAGGCTCAGTAATAAACTGGCTGCCATTGTGGAAAGACATAACACGTGTGCTCGTGTTTTTTTTCCGGTTCACTCCTATTTATAACCTGCAGGTGCACCTTATTCGGTGACGTCATGCCTGGCACAGGTTATAAGCCGAAGGTATTCGGCGGGTTTGACATGCACAGGCTTCACAACCGGGCAACAAAGAGATGTTCCCATAGCGTTTTCACGCAGCATTGAGTGTAGCTTTTGAAAGGGAACAGCATATCTACGCTGATGAAACCTTACCACCAGCATTGGTCTTGCTAGTTAGTGCTGGTCTGGTGCTGGTTTATCTGGTGAACCAGCATAACTGATGGAAGACCAGCATGCCTGTGTAATGGGCTAAGAAAATGATGTTATGAGGTTACTTAAAACATTGTCATCCCCACATCTACATGTGTTTTTGTTGTTGTTTTGTTAGTTTTTTTTTCCCCTTTTATTTTTACAAAAGACGGGAATTTTTTCAAGCTAAAACTAGTATATTGTGGTGACATTGCACCACCACGCCCATAGACGAGTTACCCGGCACCCGTGAAACATACGAGAGAGTAAACTTTCCTCTGGTTGGCAGGCTCAGTAATAAACTGGCTGCCATTGTGGAAAGACATAACACGTGTGCTCGTGTTTTTCACAGGTATGACTATATTTCATTTCATTGTAAGATTACAATACAAACAAGTGTTTTGATTCTCTGAGGATTAAATAAATGGGTGCAAAGTGATTTTAATAATGTTCCATGCATAATTACTGGTGACTTCAATTAATACCATGCTGGTCAGACTGAAATAGTTAAGCCATGTCATGTTATAGTATTAAAAGTGTTTTAGGGTTCTGCCTTTCATGCTGTGTTTGCAGTTTAGTCGCCATTTTGGATTTCTCAGTGTGTACATGAGCTATATGGGACAAGGGGAGAGATATTTTGGATTAGATTTTCAACTGCAAATCTCAGATGCCAGGAATGTTACCACTGCTGGTCACAGGGTCTGTGAATTGCAAATCAGTTTATGGTAAGCAGCCATAAACACCATGGAAATGCCGGGCATGTGATGTTCACTTGTGTCTTGAGTTAAACAAGAACTGCTTTTCGAGACAGACACAAAGATGTATGACTGTGTATAGGGTGTAAAAGTGGGCTTTTACAAACCTGACACCCTTTCTTCATAGTGCACTGTTCCTGTTCGCACTGTTTTACCCTGAATGTCTGTTTGCATGGTCATACTTACAGTATGCCATAAATGTGCCTTCTGAGTATATGATCATCTGTGTCCCTCTTCCCTCAATCCTGGACATTTACTTTGCACTAGGTGAAAGAGTTGACATTTATATGTTCATAAGTAAGAAAAATACACAAATGTCAGGACATGTCAGAACTACTTCAGGGCCCATAAACCTGCAGACCCCTAAGTAAAGAGTGAGGGCCTCTCATTTACACTACTGTGATGTGAAAGTAACTGTGTGAAAGTGTCCCTGAGAGGTTGGTCTCATGTTTTTTTTTAAATCAAAACTTATTTGCTGTTCATTGTTAAATTATCATATTGTTACAAATGTGCATATTGTATATATTGTTACATATTACACAATGTTAATATTGTTTGTGTTGTCCAATAAAGCTGATTTTATACTGATTCTGTTTAATATTTTACATATTGGATGACAATCTTCCATGTATTCTGGCTTTTATATCATACCTACATTAGATGGGGTTGTAAACAGCATAGTATCATGGCACTATAATGCTGGTCACCAGCATACCAGCAAAATGTATGCTGGTATGCTGTGGACCAGCATCAGTAAAGTGACCAGCATACCAGCACAAGCATACAGTACCAGCAAAATGTATGCTGGTCACCAGCATACCAGCACCAAAACACAATATATGCTGGTATAATGGTCATTAGCTATGCTGGTCTATGCTGTTTTTTTTCCAGCAGGGGAGCGCCACTATTTATTTATTTATTTATTTTTTTCGGAAGGCATTTGGCTTAAATTAAATGAATCCCCAAACAAGGACTGTGATGTTGCTCTGTGGAACTTTAATTTCTACCCAACCTCTGGGGGAACGAAACAAACAAAAACAACAAATGCCTATTTGCACCCTGGTGATAACACCCACCAAATAGCTATTCGGCTATTTACCAGAGGTGGGCAAAGTTCACAAATCTTGGTCTTCAGTAAACGTAAATTTTTCCTTGGGCAAATATTCCTCAAGTAAGTAGAAGTCCTCAATTTACTTTTGTACTTGAGTAAAAGTACAGGAGTACTTTTAGTAAACACCTGTTGTATTACTAGGCGTCTTGAAGGAAAGGCAAGTCATGCAATTATGCATAATTGTTATCAGGTGGCAACAGTCCCACTCCAAATATCACACACCACTGTAATTATGTAATACAACGCCATGCAGAAATGTATTTAAGTAAAAGTTCACATTTGCTGTGCTTTTTGTGTGGAGTAAAGGTAAAAAGTATTCCCTAGTAAAACTACACAAGTAAAGTACAGATACAAGAAATAAGTTCAGTTCAGTTACCTACCACATCTGTTATTCACACCCAAGCCATCTACCCACCCACCCCAAATAAACAAACAAATAAATAAATAAAATAGAATAAAATAAACAAAATCACATCATGACATTTTATGTCAGTTCTACCTGCCTCAATTGGTAAAAACAGGGGCAAAAGCAGGACGGAAAGCTATATTTTGGCAACAGCAATAGTATTTCACGGTATCATAGGAGACATGAAAGTTTCAAATTTGCCAAAGCATAGTTGTTAGGTCATGTGCTAGCTAATTACTGTTTCCCATTTTATCCAAACATGTTCAGCTGCAGGTAGCTAGTCAACAAAATAGCATGTACAGTATATACAGTAGCTCTAGAATTTTTTTTACAAGCAAAATAAAATAAAATTATGATTATTGGTTTTACTTCAATTATTAAACTGTAGTAATTTTAACCAATGTGATGGGGACAGGCATACAAGGTTGGTGCTCAATTTAAAAAAAAAAAAGAAAGAAAAAAAAAAAGAAAACAATGCTTCAGAGACAGTCAGGTTTATGTACACCAATTGCATTTTATTTCATTAAGTGTTTTTAATACACATCACATGGTTGTGGAGTAGTGTTACAAGAAAAGGTGTTTTTGTGCGTGAAAGGGAATAATAACTAACTATTTAACTATATAGGTCGACCTGCTGAGGTGACCAGAACCATGTACCTAGGGAAACTATGTATGAAACGAACGATAATTTGATTAAATTCAATCATTCATACTACCATACCATGAATGTTGACCGGAGGTCCTACCACAGGTGTAAAATGGGAATAAATACAATGGTAATCGCCATTGTCCATAGGTCCCTAGTTGGACTACAAAGGTTCTTAGATGAATGGATGGATTCATACTACTGTGTCCAGGGCAGCAGATGCACCAGCATTGTGGAACCAGTGTGCTGGTGAGAAGTGGACCCCTGGCAAGAAATTGGTGTACTACCTGGCCATGGATGACTTTTACAACCAGCTCCAAAATATGCTGAATGTGAACTCACAGACCAAGGTGATCACCCTGGCTTGAGACTTCAGTGCCCTCATTGGTACAGACCAGGCTAGATGGGAAACACTGATGGCTATGGGGTGATCAATGACAATGGTCTGAACCTCCTATCCTTTGCCACATCAAACAATTTGATTGTTAGAAAAAAAAAAATTCCAAAATCTCTGAAAACACCTACTCTCATGACAAAACCCATCAGGAAAGGACTTAGCAATACTGAACTACTGTACATTCTGACCAACTCTCTGTTCAGGACATTCATGTCATCATGTTCGAACCAAACTACAGCTTAAATTACAACATGTGAAGTGGCCATTAACCCTACCAGCAAGGTTGTATTGAAAACAACTGATTGGTGCCGCTCACAAACAGAAAATTCAAGCATGGGTACCCCCCCAAAAAAAATTACATCCCGGAATGCAAGAACTATAACATCATCAGCTTCTTGTCCATCATCAGCAAGGTCTTCATAAAAATCACCCAGTCAATCCCACCTGGTGTTAGTGCACTGAGTTTCATTAAGCCCAAGGTCACTGCAGTCATCTACCAGAAGATTTTTCTGACTTCTGACAAGCTTTATGGAGATGTTGATTTCATTTTTCACCAGGACTTAGAACCTGTCCACAGTGCCAAAACTCTTCTACTCCATTTAATTAAAAGATCTCATTAAAGTTTTGAACAAAATCTTGGCTTGCATACCTGATTTTGAGTTCTAGAGGCATGGCAGGTCTCACCAGCCCCTCTAACCAGACGAATGGCTCAATAATAATGCAAGTGTAACATTTATTTATTTATTTTTTTGTTATTGCAAACAGATGGATAGGTCACATATTTAATTTTATAGCAGTGTCACTGTAACTTTTCTAAATTATTTATTTCAAAGTATTCAACCTTTTTACAACAATGGTGTTTGTACAGTGTCTTTTCATTGGTTGTTCAATCATCTGACCATTATTAGCTGCATTCTTTGATGGCATGTAGAGTTGTCTGAAACATACACTCTGCTCGTGCGATGTTGGTAGTACTGTGTGGTGTAGCTCCACTTTCTGCAACTCCGCATTTGCAGAGTGACTCATGAATTTTTTTTTGGCATAGCAACCTGGCATGGTAGGACAGCTACTGCATGAAATAGGTCCTCTACAACAGAGTTAAGTCCTGGAAACCAAACTTTCTGTCTCTTGTTGCTTGGTTTTCACAATATAAAATTTTCTTTCAATAAAAAGCCGTTCTTTATTTTTATCCACAATTTTTAGTGGGTCTTTTTTTTAAAGTATCGGTTCAGGCACCATTAAGGCACCGTTACCATTTTCAAAGTATCGATTTGGCACTGGTATCGTAAAAACCCAAACGATACCCAACGCTACAGACAAATAGTATGATCCATGGCGTTGCTCCTTCCAATTTTTCAATCAAATATTGTTCTACCGTTTTATGTATTTTTTCAATGATCGTCTCCCTCAGGTGAAAAGGATGTATTTGCTCTTTTCGGTTTTGGTTTAAATTCTCTGTCAATCTCAGTTTAGGTAGTTTGGTTTTTGTCCAAATTTAAGTGATTTTTATTGAAACCTGGCAGTTCCTGCAGCAAGATGAAGGTTCCTACAACAGAGGATGATCTCCTTTTAGCTTAAGCAATTTGACAGATGTTGCCACTTGGATGGTGGCTGCAGAGAAGGCAAATTCACAAGCTGCCTCCATCTTCCTCATGATGCCCTCTTCAACATGTGAAACCATTGGTGTGGGTTTTGAAGCCCTCAGGAGTGGCAGTTCCCTTGCAATGCATCTATCCTTGGCCTTCTGCATGTAAAGTGTAATCACGGATTTCTTAAGTTTGTTGCTCTGCTTCTGATTCCTCTGGCTCAACACTCCAACATCCATGACCTGAGTCCTGCCACTACTGCCATCTTCCAAGCAGACTGCCGGACTCATAATCGATCACCTATTCAAGCTCCATGGCCTTTCAAAGGACATCATCTCGGACCAGGGCCCACAGTGCACCTCTCAATTCTGGAGAGCCTTTTGTAACCTTGAGTGCTGCCTGGGGTATCAACCACCCTTGTTCCCATCTCAGGAGGAGGTCAGCATCCCGTCTGCCCAAGCTTTTATCCATCGTTGCAGGAAAAACCTGGCTGCAAGAAAGCTGCTATTACGGGTCGGCAGAAGTTACAAGAGGCAAGCTGATCGTAAGTGTTCTCAAGCCAGCCATGGTGAGTCATGCTTGACTGATACCCATGCAGCTGGACAGGACACGCATCGGGCACATACTTAAGAACTGCCCAGTAAGGAGGAAGTTCCTCAAGTTCACCTGGGAACACTTGAGGGCACAACACCAAAGACTCCCAGAGCAGTGCTGGTTGCTCCCTCTTCCTCATGTGGAAAAGGTAAGCAGGAATTAATTCCCATCCTTCTAAATAGAAATGAAATGGTGAGTATAAATGTCACCTGTCAGTAAATCATGTGTAAAGATGTTTAAAAATAGCTTAACACAAAAAAATCACACTTTAAAATACAGATGGTTACATCTGTCTGGATTCATTCTTTTCTCATGAGTTGTGAAGTGATGGGAATAAAGTATAATTAAACAGTCTCATTATTCTATTTTCCCACTCATGCTATAGGAAAATCTATTTCTTCTAATCAATAGGGATGCATATACAATGTAATGTGAATTTAATACTTTTTTGTTTTTTCTGATACTTTATACCTCACTGCATTTCAAACAAACAGTAACTTTTTGCCTGTGTAATTTAAATGAAAAGTAGGTAACTTGTTACCTTTCAGTCTTTTGTGTAATGAGTAATGCTACTTTACTTTTGGTATTGAGTACATTTCATTTGGCAAATGAATTATCATGGATATTAATTGAATATCTTCATTTTTTGCACAGGAGTTTGTGGCTGAAGTGTCCTGTCTGCATCTGACTTGGAGTTTCCTGGCAAAACGTGTCTGTCATCCTTAAAAGTCAGGGCTGGACTGGGATAGAATTTCAGGCTGGGAAATCCCATACCAACCCAGGCCACCCTATGAACCCAAATGAATTTAGACGTGACAGGCGGCCTTGTTCCCCCCCCCCCCACCCCCACCCCCTTTTTTTGATAGATTTCTTATAGATTAATAAACAGATTAATATGTAATGAACTAATTGAATGACAATTTTGGAAGTCACTTTAGTACACGGGGTGGGCAATAATATAAAAAAAAAAAATAATTATATATATTTTTAAAAAGTCAACTTTCAGTGACTGCAGCCATTCTTTGGTTCATGATTTTATTTTATTTTTTTGTGTGGGTGTGTCAGGGATGAGGTATAAGGAGTGTAGTGTATCTCTATGTGGTAGATATGGGCTATTAAAATGTTTTAGATTACAGCACCGTCATAGGCAGTGTTACCCATGCCCACATACAAACTGCCCATGTGCTTTTAAGACATGGAATGCTTTGCACATTCATTTAAGTAGAGTCCATCCTAAACAAAACTCACAGCAGCTTCTGGAATTTTCAACATTCAGTTGTCATTTGTCCATTTGCAGTGATCTTCCTACAGAGAAGGATTATTTGAAACTTATTGGCAATCATTTAAAAAGTAACAAAACTGTTTTGTATATGGAACATTTCACTCTCACAAGAACAGAAAACACAACCCACGTACTTTTCTATTAAGTTAGAACCATTCATGTTTCCCAAGAATTCTCTGATAATCCTGAGGGAGATCTATGTTCTCAAGATGACTCTGCAGTTGAAGCAGACAGTGTATGATCAAGAAGTGATTTGGATGTGACTAAGAACTTGCCAGAAGCTGTATACAGCTATATACAGAGTTCTTAGAGGAGCTGTACTACTTTGGTTCAGCAACGTTTTCCTTCTCCATTAACGTTCTTGAAGGTGTATTTTTGAAACATTGTCCCACAACTGATAAGTCTGTCATAACAGAGGTATCCACTGTGCTCTGTGAATGTAACCCGCTGCTCAAAGCCATAGGCAGTGGTGGTCCCCTAAGCACATCTTATCTCCGTAACCAGTATTATAAGGAAAACATTAAGCTTTTAGAACCAATTGAATACATGCTTGATGTCATGAAAAAAGTTTTCAGTATGTGACTGTACTGAAATCTTTCCAGGAGGTCTTTAGTCGAAAAGATGTTGTGGAATACGCACTTGAAAACCACAGGGCGCAGCAGAATAATAGGGTGACTTGAGAAACATGCTTACAAATCTTTTCAGAATGGTTCACACTTCCAGAAAAACTGTTTTATTTCTTGGGATGAGTTAAGGATTTTGTTAAGTTTATACATGGGAGATTTTGAGATTTGCATTCTAGCAGGCAACACAAGCTTGTGAAATTTACTGGACTTTGAGTAATTTGCCTCCTGGTTCACATTAATCATTATGAATTTAAAATTGACTGCCTCAATTTACTTGGCAGTCTTGTGTAAAACTGTTGATGTAAATGAGTATGGTTATGACCATATCTTGCATCCTCTTTTTCAAGATATGAAAACTCTGGAGCAAGTGGGAGTTTTCATTCCATTGCTTGGCAGATTTCTCAAAGGCACAATTCAGGTAGTTGTGGCAGATAACCTGGGAGCTCATAGTATAGCTGGCTTTAGTGAAAGCTTTTCCAGTGGGTATGTCTGCAGATTTTGCACAGGAACAAGAACAGATAACCAAACAAAAGAGGTAAAGTCAGGTGCGTTCAGGCCTAGGACAAAACAGCTCCACGACTCTCATGTAAAATCAGCTCAGAAGAATGGTGCAAGCTGTTTTGGACTGAAAAACCAACGTGTTATCACAAAAAATCTGGCTCACTTCAATGTTCTGACAGGATATCCTATAGATTCTGTATTATGTGTAATCTTTTTGAGGTCATAGTACCAGTAGAGCTTGCACTGTGTTTGGCGATTTTGATATCAAAGAAGTATTTCAGTCTCAAAACCCTCAACAACTGTATCTTGAATTTTCCTTATAAGAAGGGAGACAAGACAAATAGGCCACATATGATCCCACACATTTTCAAAAAGAAAAACAATAGTTGGGAATGCTCATGAAAATTGGGTGTTAAGACTACTTCCATTCAGAACTGTGCATCTGGTACCTGAAGGTGAAATGGCACGGCAAATCCCTTTGGATTTGAAAGACACTGTAGAGCTTGTGGTTGCTTTGACACACACAGATGAGTCCATTGCCTATCTTGAGAGCAAAACTTCAGAGCACAGACAAAAGTTTCAAGAACTGTTCCCTGATGTGCAACTGCTCCCAAAACATCATTATTTCGAGCACGATCCTCAGCTGATAAGGATGTTTGGTCGGCTTGTGGGACTCTGGACAGTTTTTTTAAACAGGTTGTGCGACACACCAATTGCTTAAAAACTTGCCCCTCTCGCTAGCTGATGATTTTATATTACTTGAGTTCATCCAGTTTTGAAAAAAATGCCATGGAAATCACACGTTTCAACAGTTCCTGTGGATATTTTGAAACAAGAAATAGCTCAGACGATAGGGCAGAAGTTCCCAGGTACGGCTGCATTTCACCTTTTCGGATTTTGGTTGAGCTTGGTAAACTAGCTGATGACTACCCTTTGGCAGATTACTTTGTTGGACCTCTGAGAATGATGACATTAAAAAGATACATATGCTTATAAAGTGTAATTAGAGTAACTGGAACTTTATTAAGTCATGACACTAAACTTAAATCTGCTATTCTTAATGGCTTAGCTGAAAAGATTATCCAATACAAAGTCTACCTCTCTGACAAAGAGTTCGAAGATGTAGCAGAAGCTGTTGTATTTGCACATCGATGTTTGAAAGAGCCTGGTTCAGTGACTGGATATGGTGGATGGAAAATAAGCTTAAAGTATAAGCTTGCTAACTACAGAACAAAGCTACAGTAAGACAACTTGGTTACAGAACCAGAAGTTACAGTGAATGCCCTAAAACACAAGCCTGAGAGTAAATGCAGTCCTGCCTATGGTGTAAAAAAGCCAAAAAAGCACAAGTGAATTACTGTCCCTTCCATCCACCTGGGGAAATGGCAGAGACACTGGCAAAGGTAAGAGTGTGCCTCCTCCCAGAAGTAAAAAAAGAAATAACGAGGATAAGGTGGCAGTAATGATGGACAAGACCTTTGCACACAGAAGGCAAGAAGTCGTTCGAGAGGCACCCATGATAGCTGATTTTAAAACAAGGTGGCCAGCTCTCTTTCATGTCCATGAGGTAAGTGAATGGGAGTGTGAAAGAACATTCCTTTTGTTTTTATTGGAATATTAAGATTCAATTATTAGTCACATGTGCTTTACAACACAATTTTTATTTTTTCGCATTTCCCCTGTGAAGCAGCAGTTGTCATTCATTCTTTATTGTCATTACCTTTTTGGCAATCTGACAATGAATGACAATGATTTTTATGCGGAAGACTAAGATACATATTACTTGTTAAATGTGTAGCTGTCACATTAACATAGCCAAACAAAGTGTTTTTCACTATGTATTTGTAGGTCGATGCAGAAATCACAACAATCAATAGGCAGTCAAAGTTCTTCTCTGAGCTGGATGCCAAACTTTTGTAGATTAACTGTAATCTCGAATTAAACACACTACAGGAGAAAATCAGATATATGATGTATTGATCTAGTGCTCCGCAGTATGAGCTTAAATTAGTATCGCTTAGGCATTGCAAAGCTTTCCCTAACATCAGACTATCAATTGGCAAGTGTTTTTACCACAGTGGCAATTAAGTGCACAGTGGTTCTTAAAAGGTTGTGAAGCCTTTTGAAAGACAATTTTTCATGTTTTTGACATAAATATTAATTATATAACCTTTCAAGATATTTATTGTAAAGCATGATGTGATAAACAATGCTTGAGTATACATTATTTGAATAATGTTCTAAAACCACTAATTCTTATGGTGCCTAGGATAAATAATTCAAATCTATTAAAACAGTGTTTTCCTTTTAAGAACCACTCTGTACCAAACCTCATAATGCTTTGTGTCTTTCTGTAAAGCTAGTTAAAAGTTGTATCACATATGTGAAACCGAAACTCCTAGTTGGTTGAGATGGTGTTCCTATTTATTTTTCTTTTTTTTTATATATATATATAACACATTTTCTTTAATTTGCATACTTAGACTCATAGCATCGATGTCAGACAAGAATGCATCCTCATGAAGATCCAGAAAAGCTAGTGAGAGAATTCAAGGTATGTTAATTTACCTTTATCGTCTTAAGGTTTGATCAAGGATGGGGTTTCTTCTGGGTTCCTATTAGCCTTAAAATGTAAAAAAAAAACAAAACAATCAAGGCTCTAATTTATTATTATTGTTTTTAATTGTAATTAATATTTTAATTGCTTATGTAAACAAACCAATAGTTGTACTGTACTTACAGATTGATGTCTGCAAGGAGTACCAATGAGTCAGCTTTACTGTACTGTACCTAAGGCACCCTAGAGCACTCACAAATGTTTCAGGAAATTATTTAACCTCCTGAAATTGTTGTGCACTTTTATGTGTTGTAAATTAATTATAAAATAATTATATTTTTCCCCATCAATATACACACAATAACAAATGTCACGGTGAAAAACGTTTTTGCAAATTAAAAACTGAAATCTCATTAAAAGTATGAAGTCATTTGCTGTGTGTGCAAATGATACGTCCCCACCTAAGATTTTGACTGGATTCCATTTGTGGAAAACTGATTGGACATGATTAAGTGTGTGTGTGCGTGTGTGCGTGTGTGTGTGTGTGTGTGTGTGTGTGTGTGTGTGTGTGTGTGTGTGTGTGTGTGTGTGAGAGCAAAAGGGAGAGACGTGACCCACAATTGGCATGTCATGTCCCTCCAAGTCGGGTCAAGAACCAAGCTGTGGAGTCCAAGGAACTCTCTGTAGACCTCCCATGAAAACTTTTTATGGTGAGATACAGATCAGGACAAGGTCATAAAACTGTTTCCTAGGAGTGTAGTGGCCTTAATAATTGTGAAGTGGAAAAGTTTTTAAAAAATCACCAAGCCTCTTCCTAGAGTTTGATTTCTAGCCATACGGAGTAATCAGAGAAGAAGGACCTTGTTCCCTTTCAAAAGCTACACTCAATGCTGCGTGAAAACGCTATGGGAACATCTCTTTGTTGCCCGGTTGTGAAGCCTGTGCATGTCAAACCCGCCAAATACCTTCGGCTTATAACCTGTGCCAGGCATGACGTCACCGAATAAGGTGCACCTGCAGGTTATAAATAGGAGTGAACCGGAAACATCCTCAGATCTTTTTGTCTTCAGGACCGACTTTGTGTTTGCGTGTGTGTGTGCGTGCAACAGAATCACGGTAAGGAAGAAAAACTTTACTTACCGATAATGGAAAGCTATTAAGGCACTTCGCGCGCGGCTTGCTTTTTTTAAATAGAAACCGCGAGCCGCGGCGCATTCCTGGGGCTCGCGTGCGTATGAGACGGGATTTCCACCTTTCTCTCGCACTCTCCCCGGATCAGGAAGTGTTTAGCGTCTGCTTCTCAAGCGCGTCGCGCTCCTTATGAGCAGATGGAAGAGATTAAACACTTGCTTCCATGGACATAGCGCGCCGATCTGGCAGACGCGCATGAGACAGGGAGTCCCCCTTTCTCTCGCGCTCTAGCCGGATCAGGAAGTGTCTAGCGTCCGCTTCTTATGAGCAGACGGAAGAGATTAAACACTTGCTTCCATGGAGATAGCGCGCCGATCTGGCAGACGCGCATGAGACGGGACGTCCCCCTTTCTCTCGCGCTCTTGCCGGATCAGGAAGTGCGCTCCGGCGCTACTTATGAGCGGGGGAAAGAGACTTCCTCACTTGCTTCTGTGGAGATAGCGTGCCGATCGGGCAGACGCGCATAAGACAGGTTTTTCCCCTTTCTCTCGCGCTCCCCGGATCAGGAAGTTTTAGCGTCTGCTTCTCAAGCGCGCTCCGGCGCTCCTTATGAGCAGACGGAAGAGATTAAACACTTGCTTCCATGGACATAGCGCGCCGATCTGGCAGACGCGCATGAGACGGGGCGTCCCCCTTTCTCTCGCGCTCTAGCCGGATCAGGAAGTGTCTAGCGTCCGCTTCTTATGAGCAGACGGAAGAGATTAAACACTTGCTTCCATGGTCATAGCGCGCCGATCTGGCAGACGCGCATGAGACGGGACGTCCCCCTTTCTCTCGCGCTCTTGCCGGATCAGGAAGTGCGCTCCGGCGCTACTTATGAGCGGGGGAAAGAGACTTCCTCACTTGCTTCTATGGAGATAGCGTGCCGATCGGGCAGACGCGCATAAGACGGGTTTTTCCCCTTTCTCTCGCGCCTCCCCGGATCAGGAAGTTTTAGCGTCCGCTTCTCAAGCGCGCTCCGGCGCTTTTTGTGAAGGGACCGAATAGATTTCCTTTCTCGCCGCAAAAATAAATAAATAAATAAAATAAAAAATCCCCAAGCGCTCAAAGTTAGACGACAGGTTTCTGTCAGGTGGCCAGGGGAGTGGCCTCAACGAGGGTTCCCCTCCCCCCTTTATTTTTTGGCGACCTCTATGACGAGTTAACTCTTTCATGGAATAAGCCTGATTCATCCCGTTTTATGATGATACCCCAGATTGAAGAGACGTTTGCGAGCTATCTCTCTCCTGGGAGCTCATCCTCCCTGAAAAAGTCTACATTGCCCACCAAGCCGTGTAGACTAACATCTTCGTTGGTGGGCAAAGCTTTTCAGGCAGCGGGTCAGGCTGGTGCTGTTCTGCACACCATGGCAGTTTTTCAGGCATACCAAGC
>JAAGKR010004066.1:0-60000 GCA_011419295.1 Clarias macrocephalus
ACACACACACACACACACACACACACAGTGCTGATTCATAACATTCTGTATAATTAATCCCAATTCAGCTCTATGAGACTCTGCGAGTCGCTGTACATCATGGGGTCAAGAGCTGCTCAGCTTCGATCTCCTGCAGATTCTGGGTGAATCAGTGGCTCAGAGGTGAACATTGAGTGCCTTTGTGGTTTAAAAGGTTGAAAGGTCAAATGTCAGCACCACGATGCCCGCCCTGGTTGCTATGAGAAGAAGGCTTGATTGCATGCTCCGGATAAAAACAACAGAAAAATGGTGTAACTGTAAATGCAGCCTGTATTTAGTTGCAGTTTTGACTACTTTTCTGGTCAACTAGTGATCCAGAACTTCACTACATAACTATCAGTGCATATTCTACCTGACATACAGTATTTCTGGCTTTGAGCCTCTGACACATGAATAAATCTGTATTTAAATCAGAATGTAAATCAATATGATGAGGTCTTACATGGCATCAGGATGATCACTAGAATTTTCCAGCTTTATGAAGCACAAACACCGGCTGCACGTAACCCACTGCCAGGTTCACGGCCAGACAAATGTCTGCTATCATGTAAAAAACAGTCCAAGGCAGCATGTGTAGAAATACGAAGAGAACAGCTAGCGGTGTGTTCTGAACCAAAAATGTCACCAGGTTAATTACGACGATTTGAAAGGCCCGTTTTTTGGCTCTGTCCTCCATCCCTCTGTCTGTGTTCTTTTCCCCTGGTCCTGGGTCCCTGAGTCTTTTCAGAATGGACACGCAGCTGAAAGTGTTCACGCTCAGAATGATAAAGTAGGAGCCACCAAAGACCTGGAAGGGCATGACAGGGAATGTGTACATGCCAACAACACCGCACGCTATTGCACAAATCCACGCCATGACACACATCACCACTCGATATCTGAGAGGTCTGAACTTCAGAAACAGGATGGGATGGACGACGGCCACGTAGCGCTCCAAACACACCCAGCACTGGAGCACAGAGCGCACTGGCATTCCAGTGCAGAGAATGAAACCCAGCGGTTTATAACACCACGTCTCAGGACTGACATAGAACAAGATCTGGAAAGGAGCAACGAGCATGAAGAAGATTTCAGCAGCGGCCTGATTTACAGTGAAGACGTCACACGGATCCAAACTCCCGCGTCTGTTTAAAAGCAGCGCCATGACGTAGGAGTTCAGAGGAAGACCTACGAGATAATTTACTATATGCATGGAGATAACAAATACTGCCATGAAATGCCGCTGTTCCTCTGACTGGATGGAGGAGCTTGTGTTGGAGGAGGTCATCATCCTGCTCCAGGTAAAAAAAAAAAAAAACGTTACCTGCACAGGAGACACAAAAGCAGAATACAAATATTTACCAAAGCAGATCAATCCATGTGAAAGCGAGTTCTTAGAATATTATTTAGATACAGGACCATATCCTGATTTAATGTTTAAAGGGAATCGTTTATACTCTTCTAATCATCAGAAAGCTCATCAAGTCCCAGTCTGACGTGAACGCACTTCGTATTACTGATATTAGGGATAATATTAGAGGATATCAAGTTATAGTATAAAACCACAATAAATGTGAGAATATTTCATGAGAATGTTACTTTATTCTCTTAAGAAGGTTCGGATTATATACACACAATATATAATATATATATTATATTTATAATGGAATATCTTATAAACAAACAAGAGGTTATGTCTATAAGATATTACTATACTAAAGAAATGACAAGACCAAATAATTTTCTACAAATCAAATATTAATTTAAACAATTTAAAATAATAAATATAGAATAAATAATTAAAACAAATTATTTATTTCTATATATAAAATAGATAAAATATTAAATATCTAAGCAATACATTTGAATTGGCATGCAAAATAAACAGATTTGATTGATAACTAATTAACATCTTAACATAAAAATTCACAGCAAATATATAAAATAAATTTATTTTTTTAAAGAAATGATATCCTTACCAATGATGTGCACCTTTCCTCAAAGCTTTCACACATTCGAACACTGTGTGTGTGAATGTGTGTGTTGTCACCTGTGTTATTGTTGTCTTGTCATATCTCTTACATTCATGCAAATACTATATACTGCTGTCTTAAAAACATGCTAAGAAAACACCCGTGATGACGTCATTCTATCTTGACCCATTAACCACAATATTAACCTAAAAAAGTCCTTAAAATGTTTTATTTCTCTTTTTCCGCAACATCTTACCTGTAATTAAGATGTTGTTCGAATGAACCTTTAACAAAGTTATGGAAGGGTCAGTAAGTGTGGAGAGAGAAATAATCCGCTTATGAGCTATACAGGATATAAACACATGTACAGTCCAGATTCATAATATTCTGTATAATTAACCCCAATTCAGGTCCACACTTCAGGTGTGAGTCGTTGTATGTGTCCGGGGTCAAGAGCTGATCAGCTTCAATCTCTGCAGATTCTGGGGGACCTGGTGGATCAGTGGCTCACGGAATTAGGATATTGGGTTCAAAGGGTCAAACCCCAGCACCTCAATGTTCCCCATGTCTGCGCTTGATAAAAATAACAGAAAAAAATCTTGTGATTGTAAACACAGCCTGTACTGAGTTGCAGGTTTCACTGGTTAGCTAATTTTCCAAAACGTAGCTTATACAAACCATAGCAAACTATATACAGTTAAACTCAAAATTATACAACCTCCATTGAAAACTTTACCAATTGGCCAAAATTGTCTACTTGCAGCTGTTTGTAATAAATCAGTGAATAGATTTATATACAACACAACTAATATAACAAGTGATTTCCCCAAATTCAATCATTCGCCTTTAATTATTTTACTCCCTGAAAAATAAATCCCTCATTAGAGCACAAATTAGTAAATCAGGTGTTGTCTCAAGCACACCTGATGCAGTTAATGAGATGCCTCAGGTGGACTTGATTTAGAACATATCAAATACCTGGAGCTCATAGAGATTTGTTGATGGAGATGTTCGACTGCATGTCCGAAATGGCCAAGTCTAGAGAGTTGTCCATAAAGTCTAAAGAAGAGATCACTGCCTTGCACAAACAAGGACAAGGATATAAAAAATAGCAAAGGCACTCAATGTTCATAGAAATACAGTAGAAGACTATTTCACAAGTTCAAAGTTGAAGGTACAGTGGCTACATTACCTGGATGTGACAGGAAGAAGAAGCTACTGTATCACCTGCTGCTACCAGATTCCTAAGGGGTTGAAAATAGGCGCGGTGGTAACTCGGAGGGATAAGGCACTGATTTATTGATTGGATGATCGACGGTTTGCTCCCCAGCTCCATCAGGTTGCCACGGTTGGGCCCTTGAGCGAGGCCCTTAACCGTATCTGCGCCAGGGGTGCTGACCCTGGCTGACCCTGCACTCTGACCCCAGTTCCACTGGAATATGCAAATAAATAATTGCGCAGTGCTGTAATGTACCTGACAAAGAAAGAAAGTCTTAACTTAAAGTTTCGATGTCATTTGGTGTCAGCAGACACTGAAGTTTCACGCTGCACTATAGAGAGCAATACTGCCCCTCTACCTGTCGCGAAGAAGCTCCATGTTGCAGCTAAACTGTCAACTGTCCTCATGAATATTTTAATTCTGAAAGTTTGTAAATTATTGCAATAAAAATAACTTTCAACTGGGATTAAATAATTTTGGGTGCAACTGAAACTATCAGTGCATATTCTACCTGACATACAGTATTTCTGGCTTTGAGCCTCTGACACATGAATAAATCTGTATTTAAATCAGTATGTAAATCAATATGATGAGGTCTTACATGGCATCAGGATGATCACTAGAATTTTCCAGCTTTATGAAGCACAAACACCGGCTGCACGTAACCCACTGCCAGGTTCACGGCCAGACAAATGTCTGCTATCATGTAAAAAACAGTCCAAGGCAGCATGTGTAGAAATACGAAGAGAACAGCTAGCGGTGTGTTCTGAACCAAAAATGTCACCAGGTTAATTACGACGATTTGAAAGGCCCGTTTTTTGGCTCTGTCCTCCATCCCTCTGTCTGTGTTCTTTTCCCCTGGTCCTGGGTCCCTGAGTCTTTTCAGAATGGACACGCAGCTGAAAGTGTTCACGCTCAGAATGATAAAGTAGGAGATTCCAAAGACCTGGAAGGGCATGACAGGGAATGTGTACATGCCAACAACACCGCACGCTATTGCACAAATCCACGCCATGACACACATCACCACTCGATATCTGAGAGGTCTGAACTTCAGAAACAGGATGGGATGGACGACGGCCACGTAGCGCTCCAAACACACCCAGCACTGGAGCACAGAGCGCACTGGCATTCCAGTGCAGAGAATGAAACCCAGCGGTTTATAACACCACGTCTCAGGACTGACATTTAACAAGATCTGGAAAGGACCAACGAGCATGAAGAAGATTTCAGCAGCGGCCTGATTTACAGTGACGACATCACACGGATCCAAACTCCTGCCTCTGTTTGACAGCAGCACCATGACGTAGGAATTCAGAGGAAGACCTACGAGATAATTTACTATATGCATGGAGATAACAAAGACTGCCAGGAAATGCCGCTGTTCCTCTGACTGGATGGAGGAGCTTGTGTTGGAGGAGGTCATCATCCTGCTCTAGGAAAAAAAGTTCTTTTCAATAAAATCTGCATAGGAGACACAAAAGCAGAATACAAATATTATTACCGAAGCAGATCAATCCATGTGAAATCTTGTTCTCAGAGTGTCTTGACTTGACTACTTACTTGACTTGTTAACTAGATACAGCACATTAACCTGATTTAAAGTAGCACATGTTTAAAAAATCCTCTAATCATCAGAAAGTCCTGGTTTGACTTGAATGCCGCTCGTCTCACTGATATTAGTGATAATATTAGAGGATATCATGTTATAATGTCCAGAAATCACAGAACTTATCCCAACTGAAAATAAAATGTTAATACAACAATAAACAATATTCTGCACATTTATAGCTCTAAAAACAAATATAAGCATATTAGCAACATATAAACCAAGATAAATGTGAGAATTTGTCATAAGAATATTATTTTATTCTTTTAACAATGTTCAGATTACATAAACACTTTTTTTTTTACAAAAAAAGGCTTATATTAATATACATATTACATATTTTGAGAATGAAAATATCTAAATTTATAAAGAAATATGTTATAGACAAACAAGAGATTATTTCTCTAAGATATTATTATACTAAAGAAACAAGGCCAGTTCTTTTCTCTGCAAATCTAATATTTGTTTTTGATAATATAAAATTCAAAATAGCAAAACAATAAATTATAATAAGCATGCAAAATAAACAGATTTGAACATCTTAACATATCAATTCCAAAATAACCACAAATATAAAATGTAATTGTTTTAAAAGGACAGATATCCTTACCAATGATCCGCACCTTTCCTCAAAGCTTACACGGATTCGGGGTCTGAGTGTGTGTATTGCCATTGTGTTCTTACTGTGTTGTTATATCGATTGCCATTCATGCAAATACAATATACTGCTGTCTTAAAAAAAAAAAATAAAAAAAAAAACATGCTAAGAAAACACACATGCTGATGTCATTCTAGCAGTAAATACACATACAGTATATAAATACATGTCAGAACAAAATAGTGTGATCAGCTGTGGTTATTTTGAAAGCTGGAGCCTTTCAGTTCCTGGCACCTGAAGCAAACATTCAACTATGAGGGGCAAGGGAGTGTCAAAAGGTCTCTGGGATAAAGTTGTGCACAGACACAAGTGAGGAGATGGATGCAAAAAAAATTTTAAGAAGTGGAAGGTATTTGGTGCAACACAGACCCTCCCTGGATTAGGACATCACTCCAAACTGGATGAAAGAGACAGGAGGAAACTAGTCAGAGAGGCTACGGGGAGGCCAACAGCAACTCTGAAGCAGTTGCAGTTTATGAAGAGTGGTCATTGTGCGCATGCCACGTAGCGCTCCAAACACATCCAGCACTGTAGGAGAGCACTATCATCCCAATGCAGAGAAAAAAAACATCGGTTGATAAAACCACATCTCTGGGTCCTGTAATATGGTGGTGTTATTATGGTCTTGTCTTATCGATCACTGCTCATGCAAATACGTTACACTGCGGCTTACAAAAACAAAACACACTTCAAATTTTGACAAAATTCTCCATGAACCTCCCTTTCACACACTGAGTCCTGGAATATGGCCGTGCCATCAGGGAAGGAAAACTCCATAGATATGATAACCAGGTCATTCAGGTTATTTAGGTGGTCAGCTGACTTAAAAAAGCATAAAGAATATTTCAGCAGCAGCCTGATTTACAGTGAAGATGTCACATGGATCCAAACTCCGGCAGTATGATGACATATGTGTTTAGAGGAAGACCCAGGAGATCATTTAAAATGTGCATGGTTATAACAAAGACTCTCAGAAACTGCCACTGTTCCTCTGAGCGGATGGAGGAGCTTGTGTTGGAGGAGTAAAAAAAAATCGATGAAGTATGACACAAATAGCACAAATAATTGTAGTAGAATACAAATATTTACCAAAGCACATGAACCCATGTGTAATCTGGTTCTCAGAGTATAGGATGTAATTGTAACTAAAACTAAAACTAGCAACTCTGTAAAGGAAATTGTTTATAGTAAAGGTGTCAGGTCATGAATAAAGCCTACACTAACATGTGTGAGTGAAACACGGTGGTAGTATCACATTAAATGTTATGCTCGATTTTTATTCTTGAAATTTTATTATAGTTCATATACAGTGGAGCTTTGGATTGTGAGTAAGACGGTTTGCGAGTGTTCCGCAGGACGAACAAAGATTTTTTATAAATTTTGACTTGAAAAACGAACAAGTCTTGGTTTACGAGTACCGAGTATTATGTATCATTCATACGCTTCTTGTTTTGATGTCACGTGATCACAGCTGAGCCAACGGTTTTTCTTTGTCTTGCACTGCGGAATTGTGGGTAATCGTCTCCCCTGCTGAGTCTTAGTGCTCGTCTCTCACTGATATAATCAACATAAGGGCACGCGTGTACTGTTTACTATAACACTGTGACCAAGTGTGTGTGCATGTAAAATATATTTTATTTTGTGTTTGTATGTGTGTGCGCGCGTGTAAAGCAAAAGCAAGTCTCATTAGAAAGGTTAAAGATCCGTTTGCTCTCTTTGTATCAGCCTGCACTTTGTGTCTGTGTGAACACGCGTCATTGGACACCGTGCCCTACACACACACACACACACACACACACACACACACACACACTCTCTCTGCTCTGCACAGAAACACTGGTCTGTCGCTATTCTTTTCAAAGGTAAAGTGCAGGTTAATTTGTTTTATTTTTACTTTACAGCAGTGATTACATTAGTGTGTCGCTCAATCGAGTGTCTTTAGAAAGATTTCTTGTTTATCTTTCCAATAAAACTGTTTCCTTTGTGTGTGTGTGTGTGTGTGTGTGTGTGTGTGTGTGTGTGTGTGTGTGTGTGTGTGTGTGTAAAGAGTGGAAGAGGAGTAACTTTGTAAGATGAGAAGGGGGAGAGGGGAGGGGTTCCTTACTTTAGCTTCACACACACACACACATATACAGAGCGCCTGCGCGCACAAACAGAAACACTTATCTGTTGGGATTTATTTTATCCTTTTTTTAAAGGTAAAGTGCAGGTTAATTTGTTTTACAGGAAAATACGATTTGGTTTATGAGTGTTTTGAAATACGAGCCTGCTTCCGGAACGAATTATGTCCGTAAACCAATCTTCAACTGCATATTATTGCTATTGATACAAAGTATTATTTACAATTCAATTAAATTCATTTAAACAGAGAATGTACACATCATAATTCTTTCCCCAACTAATAAAATGTTATTGCAGTAATGACTTATATACAGTATATTTATGGTGATTTCCCCTTGTGCTGACCTGTCAAGGCTTGCGTGTGTGTGTATATGTTTGTGTTGCATCATCTTGCATCAATCTTGGAAGTTATGTGGGAACTCCATGGATTGGACGTGTTTCTCCAGCACATCCTACAGACTCTCAATCAGATTCAGATCTGAAGAATTTGGAGGCGGATTCAACACCTTGAACTCTTTGTCGTGTTCCTCAAACTGTTCATGAACAATGTGTGCAGTGTGTAAGGGCAGCCCCATATGCAATAAGCTGTGTACTGACTCCTTTATATCAGAACCTGTGTTAATTTTTACATCAGTGTGTGATACAGTGGATCTTCAGACAGACTTGCCTTCACTCTTCATGTGAGTTTTCCTTCTCTGGACCACTTTTGTAGGTCCCTACCACTGCAGACTGGAAACATCTCGCAAGACCTGACCTTTTGGAGATCCTCCGATCCAATTGTCTCAACATAACATTCTGGACCTTGTCAAAGTCTCAGATTCTTACACTCCTCCTTTCTCTTGCTACTTCATATATCCCGACCCTGAAAGGTGCCACCGTAACAAGATAATCACCTCACAGTGGTCTTAATGCTGTGGCTGATTGATTTACAATATCTCACATTTATACATCCTTACACCTGTCTATATACTCACGTGGGAATACATTACAGAAAAATAAAAATAAAAAATCAAAATCAAATGTTTATGTCTGATAATGTAATATAATATAATAATAATTTAAAAAAAAGGTAAAATACAACATAATGATACAAAAAATAATCAAGATGCAAAAGCTATAATCAATAACAAGAATTGTGGCTTGTTAAGATAAATGTAACTACAAATAGAAACTAAAAGACAGATTTGCTTACCGATGGTGTAGTGCAGCTCTCTTTCTTCTTCTTTCTTTACAGCTTTGCGCTCTCGGGTATGTATGTGTATATTTTTGTTTTGCCATCTGTGTTAATATTGTCTTGTCATATCGATCACTACTCATGCAAATACAGCACACTGTGGCTTAGAAAAAAATACTAACAAAACAGACTTTTGTGTACAAAGTGCTCGCTGAACCTCCCTTCATGACACACTATTTTAGTCACATTATATTGGTGAATACTCTTGACTTAGAGTCCTGGAATACGGCGCGCGCCATCAGGGAAGAAGAAACCCTCCATAGATGTGATGTGCTGCTGATTCAGTACATTCAGGTGGTCATGTGACTCCATTTTATCTCCACATAACGTTGCTGAGTCTCGACCTGAGCGACTGAAGCGACCCCAGATCATAACACTGTCTCCAGAGGCTTGTACAGTGACGCTATGCATGATGGGAGCATCGCTTCATGCGCTCACCTGCCCGCATCAAATTCTAAACACTGATGCTTGCCTACAAAACTGAAAACGGCCCAGGACCCACTTACACACTTAACCACTTATCCCACTCCATACTGCACCAGGTGACCTCCGATCATTCAGCACTGATCTTTCAGAGATCGAGGAAAACGTACATCTAGACTGTTTTCTTGTCAGGCACGTCGGGGGTGGAATGAACTTGCTCTCGATACTCTGAAAGCTCTTTTTGGTGAAGCGCAGCAAACTTGTTGTACAGAGCAAACTTAAAAAGTTTGAGTGGTTTCGTCAGTCAAAGTATCTTTAGTCCAACTCATTTTCTTAGCAAGATTCCAGGTATGCTAACACCTGGAAACGCTTGGTGCCTGCTCCAGGAAAAAACCCTGTTCTTTAAAATATAACCTGCAGTGGAGACACAAAAGGAGAACACAAATATGTACCAAAGCACATCAATCCAAGTGAAAGCTTGCACTCGGAAAATATAGGACGTTATCACGATTAAAACTCGCAGTTGTGTAAAGGAAATAGTTTATACTACATGTGTCAGGTCATGAATAAAGCCCACAGTAAGAGGTCGGTCCAAGCCCAGTGCTTCTTCAAGTGAAGGGAAGCATGGTGGTGTTTTATCTCTGGAAGCAGAGATGAAGATGTTGGGGTGACAAGGATGGATAGGATCAAGAATGAGTTCATCAGAGGGACAACCCATGTTAGATGTTTTGGAGATAAAGTCAGAGAGGCCAGATTGAGGTGTTTTGGACGTGTTCAGGGGAGAGACTGTGAGTGTATCTGTAGAAGGATGCTGAGGTCGGAACTGCCAGGCAGGAGGTCTAGAGGAACCAAAGAGGAGATTTATGGATGCAGTGAGAGAGGACATGAAGTTAGTTGGGGTGAGAGAAGAGGATGCAGAGCATAGGGTTAGATGGAGGCAGATGATTCGCTGTGGCGACCCCTGAAAGGGAACAGCCGAAAGACGAGAAGATTTCTATAAGTATATTTAAAATAAGAAACATGTGAGACTACTTCATAAAAAACACATCATAAAGCCATAACATTAAAACCACCTGACTTATATCATGTGATTTGACTGGCTTTTGAAGGCATCTGGCTCCAAGCCGTCAGTCCTGTAAGTTGTGAGGTGGAGCCTCTCTGGATCAGACTTTTGTCCAGCACATCCCAATGACTCTTGATTGGAGATCTGGAGAATTTGGAGGCAGAATCAACACTTCAAACTCTTTGACAAGTTCCTCAGACTGTTCCTGAACAGTGTGTGCAGTGTGTGAGGGCAGCCCCATATGCAACCAGATCCGATGCACTGTATCTACTGACTTCTATCTGTCAAAACCAGCATTCACTTTCACAGCAGTGTTTGCTACAGTAGCTCTTCTGGAGACTGAACCAGACAGACGAGGCTTCGTGTGGGTCAGTGAACCTTAGGAGCTTCTCTGGACCATTTCTGGTAGGTCCTGACCGCTGCAGACCGAAACGTCTAGACCTGATGTTTTGACGCTCCAATCAAATCGTCTAGACGTCACAATCTGTTTCTTGTCAACGTCGCTCAGATTCTTCCCCTCACCCTTTTTTCCTGGGTTCATTTGCTGCCTAATATAATCGACCCGTGACAGGTGCCACTGTAATGAGATAATCATGCTGTTCACTTCACCCATCAGTGGTTTTAATGTTATGGCTGATCAGTGTATGATATCATGCATTTATACACCCTTAACTGTCTTTATTCTCATACAGGAATACATAAAAAAATATTTTGGTGAACAAAAAAAAAAGGTTTATTCATTTAGTTTATTTATAAAATACTATTTTTCTACAGAACAAAGAATAACAACAACTTTTTCCCCCCACAAATCAAATGTTCATGTCTGATAATCTAATTTAATCTAAATACAATACAATAAATAATAAAGAAGCAAAAGCTATAATCAATAGCTATATTTGAGACTCATTAACTACAAATAAAGATAAATAAAGAACAGACAGACAGACGTGCTCACCGACGGTGCTAACAAAACACACAATATGCTCCCAGAGCCGGAGTCCTGGAACATGACTGTTCCATCAATGAAGAAGAAACCCTCCATAGATGTGATGTGCTGGTGATTCAGTACATTCAGGTGGTCATGTGACTCCATTTTATCTCCACATGACGTTGCTGAGTCTCGACCTGAGCGACTGAAGCGACCCCAGATCATAACACTGTCTCCAGAGGCTTGTACAGTGGACACTATGCATGATGGGAGCATCGCTTCATGCGCTTCCCTTCTCACCCTGACACGCCCATCACTCTGGAACAGACTCAGTCTGGACTCATCAGGTCACATGACCTTTTTCCATCATTCCAAAGTCCAGACGTTATGCTCCCTAATAAACTGAGACTTTTTTCTGATGAGTCTCAATAATAAAGTGCTTCTTACTTTTCCATCCCATAACTCTGGAGTTGTGTTAGAATGCAGAAAAGTCCTGACACACACACGCACACACGACAGTTACACAGAGCAAAGGAAGAGTGTTCATTGTGTTTATTAATAAAGAGTAACATAGCGGTATTCCGTATAGAAACAGAAAACATGCAGCCCACAACACGGTGTTGACTTTATAGCGGAGTGATAATACCATAATAAAGTGTGAAGAAGCTTTGTTACATCCACACGTACAGCCACAGCTAGTCGCATCGCTTTACTGACACACATCTGAAACCAGGGTGATGGTGTGCTGCGTTACATAGTCGAGTTACACACTACAGTCTTATTTACTTCAACCACAAAATCATAAGACAGAATCAAATCCGAGAATAGAGCTGCATAGAAATGCAACAACCGTAGGTTTAGATCTAAACGTAGTCTGATTATTTTAATTCTCTATATCTGTGAATCAGACAGACATTGTGAGACCTACAGCAGATATACAACACTGCCGTCTACAGCTCTTACCACTGTGTAACCATGACAACGATCTTACCCGACCTAGCTATCATTAGCTAACTGTATAACCTAACGTATCCTCTAGAATAATAATTACTATTATTCTCAGTAATGCTGATAAAACGTAGAGCTGCTTGTATGACGTCATATCACGTAACATCTCAGAAGCAGACGTTTGTTTTTTTTTTCCTCATTTGCCGTCTGAAACTGAGACATGACTGGTGAGGAGACAGTGAGAGACAAAACGAAAGTAAAAATGGTGAAGAGTTGAGTTGAGGACCAGGTTGTTACATAAACAACCACTTTCTAAACTGTATCTTTAGGCACTTTGCAGCCTGGGGGGGGTTGAGACTTTTGCACAGTACTGTAAATAGTTTATAGGACAAAAAATTCCCTACACAATAACTACAGAAGATCTGATGCCAGTTATAAAGATTCTGCTTGTAGCTGCAGACGCTGAACTGTGGAGTTTATTCGGTTAAAACACTTTCCCGTGGTGTTGTGACGCCTCCTGTGATAATGTAACATACAGATTGTAACAGTTAGCACTTTTATTTCAATGTTGCAGTTTGAATGTATTAGCATCACTTGTTTGTTTTTTCACATTTTAAAGTAACGATGTGAAACTCTTCAGACTTTGTGACTGGCGTCTCTCTTCTGCGCCATGATGCGGTTGTAGATGTAGAACTTGACGCTCTGCCAGTCTCTCTTTTTGAGCGTTAAAGGCTCAGCGCTTAAGCAGTTCTCGCACGCCGCTTTGCCCGGGACTCGACAGGAAGTGATGTAATCCTTCATGTGCTTTTCCACAGCCTGGATTTCAGGTCCGCTCCACGTTTTCCTCTTCTTCTGAGTGACAGTTTTGACAGGACAAGTGCCGGGAAACACGCCTGAGTCCAAGACACACAAGAATTTTTAAGACTGGCAAAATAAGGAAATAATTATGAAAATATGAGATCGCAAATAATACAAAAATATTGGTTTGATGATTTTTTTTCTCCTGTAATTAGGAAAATACACTCCAAGTCTCAGTAAATTATTTTATATTCAAATTTACACAAATCATTCAGATTTAATCAATATACAGCAACAAAATATTGAGAATGTTTTAACAATTATTTTAAAAATTATCAGATATTTAAATATGTACCAATGATTTAAATTTGTAATAATTTAAATTTAAATATATTTTAAAGGTTAATTTGTTGGTTTAGTTTATTCTGTTCACATTTTCTATAATATATTTAAAATGTTTATTACATTAATCATTAAGCTAGTGATATTTATATAAGTTTTTTCTTAATTGCTGATCCATAATTGATCATCTTTATTAATTAATGTAATAAACAATGAACACTTTAATGATCAGAGGAAATCATGTGCTCGTACCTGAACATTCCCAGCTCTTCTTTACTTTTTCACTGCTCAGATCAACCTTCTCTACACGGGAGGAAAATAAAAAATAAATAAATTTTCTGTCAGGAAACTTTTGCCATTTAAAGGTTTCTAACCCTGTAATGTATTTATGTATTTGTTTGTTTTGTCCTTTGTGTTTTACTGACATAATGTAAACATTTAACATGTAGTGCAAATGAAACAGGGAGACAATTAGACTCAAATCACTCAAAGGACTGAGTTAATATGTGAGCGGGTAAGCCAGTGTGCGAGTGACTGACAGAATCACTGAATCGGTGAATGAGTGAGTGAAATATTGAGTAAGTGAGTCAGTTAGTTTGTAAAGTCAGTGACCGAGTCAATGAATCAGTGAATCAGTGAGTGAACATACCATCAGCTTGAACATCGATATCTGAGAAGTTCTTGCCCATGAACTCCATCATCCGTCCCTGCTCCATTGCCGTTAGCACCTTGTGTACTTTCGCTAGCTGTAGTGTCCGTTCATGCAGGGGGTAAAACTCATCCTGGATGATCAGCTCGTGTCCGAGAAAGCTCGCCAACTGGTTTATTTCCGGGTCCCCGAGATTCAGCACCGTGGACAACGTCGCCATCCGCTTCCGCAATTTCCAGCAAGTCAGCGACTGAGGATCCTTCGCTCCACAAATCAAGGAGAAGCCTCGTACGCAGTCCGAGCACCTGAAATGGGACGAGGCCGAGGGCCGGGCGAAAACGTAAGTGTTGTCCTTCATCACACCGCAGGATTCTCGCTTTTCTACCAGCAGCTGCAGGGCGCGCAGCATTTTCAGAGTCAGCAAGATGGGAATGGGACGCGTTCCTTCTCGCCGGATGACGATTTTGTAAAAATGCCGGCAGAGTTGCTTCTCGACCTCGGTCAGAGCCCAGTCGATGTCCGTGGCAGGATCGGCGTTGTCTCGGGACAGAAACGTGTCCACCGTCATGCTCACAACTTCGGCTTCCCGGCTCCGGTTGAACAGAATGATCTGCGTCAAAGCCACCTTGGCTAAATCCGACCAGTGTTTCGTGGACGACTCGGCGGATAACCGCACGGTGAACTCGTCCTGCGCTTTGTTGAGGAACACGTGGAGCTTCTGAACATCTTCCGTGAACGGCAAGAGCATCGGAGGTTTAAATTTCACCTCCTCGTCTTCGGAGTTCCTCGACACTGTCGCACAGAGCAAATCGTTCCAGCGTTCCTCGTGGATCTTTTGGAAGTTCTGCAGTTTCCGGGCCAGCTTCACGTTCTTTGGCATCACCACTTTAGTCCGTATGAGGCGACTGAGCTGCGCCAAGCAAATGGCCAGTTTCTTAGCGAGGGACGGAATTTTGTACGTGTTTTTCTCACTGTTGTATTCGCAGGCGTGCCGCACGGCCTCGACCGCCTGCATGCAGTTGTACGGATCGATAAAATCCTCCAGTTTCCGGAGAGACGTCACTTTTCGGCCGCTGAGCAGCAGCTTTCCTAATTCCCGTAACTTCTGCCGGATGAAGCACTGACCGTTGGGAGAGTCTCCGCTCTTCCGGAGCCAGTGTTCAGCCATCTGGATGATGCAGCTGTCGTTTTTTACGGCTTCCGTGATTTCGTCCGTGACCATGACGCTTAAAATCTTCCACAGCTCCGGGCTGATGTTGCGCGGAATGGGCTGCGTGGCCGCGCACAGAGACAGCGCGCGGTTCTTCCCGGGTTTGGGGACGTAATCTTTGGGACTCAGCTTGCACACCTTCATGTGCCTCCACAGGACTTTCTTGGTGAATAAGCCCTGGCAGTGCGGGCAGTGCATGAAGTCGCTCGCTTTCATTTCCCCGCGCGGCCGTTTGTACGGGATCAAGTCGCCTTTCCCGGATTTGAGCACGGCGATGTTGTGGATGTAATTCCCTCGGAGGCGGAGCTCGTCCAGATACATCCTTCTCTGTTTGGAACCTTTGGGGAAACTGCACGCTTTCGAGACTTCCTCTTCCTTCGAGTGAATGTCCTCTAAATGTCTCGCTATCTTGCTGAAAGGTTTAGAGCAAAACAGGCAGTAGTGTTTTTTGTTATATACTCTCCTCCCGTCCTCGGTTTTCTCCGTCTTGTTTACAGCCACACCGTCGACCCTTGACCTCCGGTGAGTGCTCGCGCTCGGTCGAGGACACTCGCTGATGTCCGAGCTGCTCCCGTCGCTCTCGTCTCCCGGTTTTGAAGGAAGATCCTCGCCGCTGTCTGACGCCGAGTCGTTGGACTCGTCAGTAAATAACTCGTCCAACTATGAGCAAAGAAATTGAAATTTATCAAACACACACTAGGTGGCGCCGCTTAATCTTTTAAATTAATAAAATTAACATTTTTACAACCGTTTTTTTTTTTTTTTTTTGGTAACGATTTAATCAGTACATAATTCGCTGAATATTTAAAACATGACTCTTCAGTGATCCGATTGGTTAACAGTTCTTTGGTTCAACCAGTCAGAAAACAGTAGGCGGGGCTAATCTCGTCTGACTTAGACCATCATGATGTCACAGCACAGACTTTTAAAACAGAAAACTTTCACTGACTTTGTGAGGAACAACCTCAATCAACTGTTGTTCTGTTTACTAAATCTGTTGGATTTTAAAGAATAATTTTAAAAATGTTTTTGCTTTTTAAGTTTACTTTTAATAACCTGTAATCATTTTGACCAACTTCATTACTTGTTTTAAAAATAAATTCCACCCACCTGAACATACAAAACAACTGGAAAACGCTTATACACAGTGACTCCAGCCCAGTAGGTGGCAATATTACAGCGTAAACGTGCATTTTTGTGTCAATCAGTAATCAGGAACTAAGAGCAGGTACAAAATAGTAGTCGAGAGGAGGAGAGCAATCACCCGCAAGCACAAACACCAAAACCCGCCGGGTTTCATTGCAGTGTTTCCCAGAAGCAAGGGTTGCTGCTGCCCCTAGTGGGCTGTTAGAGTACTACAGGTGGGATTTACAATAAATAATTAAAAAGCTGTAATTCTTTTTCGTAATTATTTTAGGATGATTTAAGTTAGTCAAGTTTAAAATGACCATAAAATATTTATAGTTAAATAATTGTATTTAAAAAGGCATCTGAAATAAAATAAAGCAAAGCCACCGGGTCTAAATCACATTTATCTCAGTCTTTTGAGTTGATCAGTGCGGTGATGAAATGTGTGTGTGTGTGTGTGTGCGTGTGTATGGCAGAGAAGACTGGGCTGTGGCTTTATTATGTTTAAGAACGGCTGGACTTGCAGATGTGTTTTGAGTGAACATCGCCACCTAGTGTACAAAAGCGCTAGTGTGTGAACAATAAAACACAGTGAGGACTGATGTTAATTATAAACCACGCTAACGACATGAAACGAGGCTCGACTTATCGATCAGCTCATAATCTGTGGAAATAAAAACATCTGCACTATTTACAGATGTATTATTTACATCACATCTGAAATTTCAAAGTCGTCGTCATCATGATGATATAATATAATTACTTAAATAAATATCAATAGATTTAAGACGTACGATGCTCTTCGACTTCTTCATTCTGGAGGCGCAGACGTCGTCATCGCTGTCTTCAGACGAGTAAATGTTTAATCTGGAGTAGGGACTGTGAGCGCTCTTCAGATCCTGTAATGAGGAACACAACAGCAGCTGATTATCATTTCGTGTTTCATTTATTCTCTTGTTTATTTCTGTAATTTAGTTACACTTTAGAATTATCTCTTACAGTTTACATAATCAGGCTAAACAACTTTCAGTTAATGATTGATGAAAAATTAAACTTTCTTTCTAGCACCGCTGTAACAAATTTAACAACACTATAAATATTAATATGAATCGATCAATAGAATAACCAAAACTAAAACATGTAAAATATATTTAATATAAAATTACATATAACATATATAAAAGAAGTTGTAATAATCTATAATAGATTATAGGAGTAATCACTGAGTGCTATGTACAGTCTTATGCAAAAGTTTAGGCACCCCTTGATAAATAACAGATTTTGGGGATTGGGACAGATTTTTTTTTTTTTAACTGAAAAGATGTTGACAAAGTCTCTCTTAGAAATGGAAAAAATGCACAATATTTCAGCAAACATTGGTGCATAGTTACTTCTTATACCATAAATTTTACAAAAATAAAAACATTATTATGGCACTGTGCAAAAGTTTGGGCACCCTAAGAGTTCCAGAGTCTCAGATTCTTTTCACACGGTTTCAGACCTTAATCAGCTCGTTAGATCTGATGCACGGCAACAGCTGTCGTTAGTAAATGCCAGTTTCAAAGCTTTACAAATACTTTAACTCTTCAAACCTTGTGCACACACTTGCGGACACTCAGCAACCCTGGGTTCCTCTAAACAGCTCTGTAAGACTCTGAAAATGAAAGTTATTGATGCCCACAATGCAGGAGAAGCTACAAGAAGATAGCAAAGCGTCATCAGCTTGCAGTTTCCACAGTGAGAAACGTAATTAAGAGATGCAGTTCAGGGGAATTGTGGAGGACAAGATGAGGTCTGGAAGACCAAGAAAACTCTCTGAGAGAACTGCTCGTATGCTGGGCAGAAAGACAAATCAAAACCCGCATTTGACTGCAAAAAAACTGCAGGAAGATTCAGCAGACTCAGGAGTGGTGGTGCAGCGTTACACAAGGGCTTCATGGAAGAGTCAGCAGAAGAAAACCTGCGTCCCCATCATAAAATCCAACATCAGAAGTCTGCAACAGAACATCTACAGAAGCCTGATGCGTTTTGGAAACAAGTGCTGTGGACTGATGAAGTTACAATAGAACTGTTTGGCCACAATCAGCAAAGGCATGTTTAGAGGAAAAAGCAGCAGCATTTCATGAACAGAACATCTGGCCAACTATTAATCATGGGGGCGGAGCTATCACGCTTTGGGGTTGTGTTGCAGCCAGTGGCACAGGAAACATTGCACGGGTGGAGGGAAGAATGGACTCCACTAAATACCAGCAAATTCTGGAAGCAAACATCAGACCATCTGTAAAAAAGCTGAAGCTGAAAAGAGGAGCTTCTACAACAGGACAATGATCCTCAACATTCCTCGAAATCCACTATGGAAAACCTTCAGAGACACAAGGTGAAGGTTTTGGAATGTCCATCACAGTCCCCTGATTTACACATCATTGAAAATTTGTGTGTAGATCTTAAAAGAGCCGTGCAGGCAAGACGACCAGAGAATATTACAGAACTAGAAGCTTTTTGCAGGGAAGAATGAGAGAAAATCTGTTATTTATCAAGGGGTGCCTAAATTTTTGCACAAGACTGTATTATCATCAGTCATAATCTAATAAATATAAGTTATCAATGCTATAATAATAATAACAATAAAATCATATAGTAATAAAAAAATTTATGACTGTATTTACTTCATTCATTAACTCGGCTTAATAATAATAATAATAATAATAATAATAATAATAATTACATAAAGGGACAGCTGCAAATATAGTACAAACAAAAGCAATTATAATAATACAAATATTATTATTATTAATAATTAGTAGTAGTAATACCATATTTATATAATACTTATTACTTATATACAAGTAATAGTTAATAAAATATATTACTATATATTCCACAAAATATCATAAAAATTATTATATAACTCTAAAAATTATTATATAATTATAGTAATTCACTCACTTATCATCTATATCGCTTTATTCTGTATTCAGGGTCAGTATGTAGTCGGTATAGTAATTCCATATGTTTTTATTATATTATATTATTATTATCATTCTTATTATTATGATGATGATGAAGGCGAATGTTACGGATCTCTGGAGCTCGGTGCTAATCATTATAATTCTGTGTTTTTAGGTGCTTGTTTGAAGCAGTGTGTCGGTGACCTGCTCGTCGTGTGTTTCTGAGCTGGAGAAGTCGTGCTGCTCGTCCGAGGGCTTCAGCTGAGACGGCGGGAACGAGTCGCTGTCGCTCTCCTGTGTGTGTGAGCTGCTGTCGGACACCTGCATCAGAAACACCTTCACTCACTACACTGTTACACAGACATCACGGTGTGTGTGTGTGTGTGTGTGTGTGTGTGTGTGTGGTTACCTGCTGGGTGACGTTCTTGGGTGAGGAGGACGCGGTGGAGGACGCGGTGGAGGACACGGCGGCGCTGCTGTAGTTTTGCGCTGGTTTCCACTGAGTGCTGATCTGAGCAGCGCCGTGAAACTCCATCATCTGTAACATCATCCACAACACACACGTCACACAGCTGTGTGAGGCTGTAATGCACCAGGACACACACACTCAAACTCCTCAGAAATGATGGAGACACACAGATAAAGACGTGTAATAATGATGAACCCACTGATCAGCTCCAGAGGAAGCGTGTGACTTCATCAGTACAACAAAGTTCTTTAAGAGTCCGTGTTTTATCACGAGTATGCGATTAAATTTTACATTAAAGGTCTTTACAAAACTGTGTGTGTGTGTGTGTGTGTGTGTGTGCTGTTAGTGAGATTTACTCAATCCCCCAATTTAATTGATGTTTTGTTAGACAAGTCAGATTCGTTTTTGACTCAGAATCTCTTTTGGTCTATTTTAATTATTTACGTTTAACTTCGAAGTTTAAAATTGTCTAAAATGTTGTAATTCTTAAAAAAAAAAAAAAAACATAATTTGCAGGAAACCCAATTTGATTTCCACAAAATTCTCATTTTTCTATTTAGTGGTTGGTGCACTACCGCCACCTACTGGGCTGGTGAGAAAAACAAGATGTGACATTTAAAGAATCAACAACACAAGTTACACAGCATTTTAAGATTTACAAGATACTTTCAGTAGTTTTTAACACTTCAGAATCTATAAGAAATATCACTGGTGATAAACATTAGTGCTACTGAACTGAACTGTGATGGGCAAAAGTCTGAATCAAATCAACTGACGAGAAAAAAGAATCAGTTATGAATCTCGATTCTTTTGTGCGGTGATTCATATATCGGTAAAAATCGAATTTTTAAAACCATTTTTACATTTGTAATAGAGATGAGCCGGTCGATCGGTCAGTGATCAGAATTCAGTGTGATTGGGCGTCGCCGGTGATCAGCTGATCAGACTCAGATATAAACCAATCTGTACGTTTCCGAGTGACGCAGCAGAAATGTGTTTTTATGGCGTTACATTATCAAAACCCATATGCATTTAAAGCCACTGATCTGCCTTTTTTTCTCCAATCTCTGTGAGAGAACCAGTCTCGAACCAGTCTCTCACTCACTTACACCAGACTCACAACACCGCCAGCGCTAATCCATCAGATTACTAAATCTCGTGCGTTAGAAGCCGCACACGCCTGCGCGCTCAGTGTCGAGTTGAGTTTTGTGACTTCGGATGTTCGCGGCGGTAAACAGTCACAGTTTCTATACAAGCCTACAGGTGGCGCTCTCTCTCTGGACTACACACACATCTTCATCCCGTGTGATAAGAGTGAATTATTTAAAGTTTGTTTAGAAGTAATAATGATGGCGGATGACAGAGATACACGCTGCTCTGTAACAATGTATCTTTGTGTTTAAATTAATTTGAAGTTAAATGTTAAACTCTTGTATTTGAAGTTAGTGTTTAAATGCTGCGCATCGTTTTTAAGTGAGAAAACTAATGTCATAAGGAACGGGCGACAATTAATTACACATTCAACTTTTTTTTAAAAGTTCGAATTGGCATATTTATAAAATCTTGATACTTTTAGAATCGCAATTTGAATCAGCTTGGCACCGATGTACCGTGAGAATATCGCATCGGGAGGTGATCAATCAAAGTTCTTTAGACAAAAGGAAACTCAGAACCGCGGGTCAGAACAGGACAAGACAAATACATGTGCTTGTAAAGAACTGCACACCTTAAAAGTATAGACAACAATCAAATGTATTTAATGGAAGAAGTATTTTTTTAAATTGACCCTTGGTAAATACTTTATTACTATTATATTAAATAAGAAAGTATTTACCAAGGGTCAATTAAAAAAATATATAGTGATAATAGTTTGCATCAAGTAGGGATTGGGTTAAGACCCCTTTAAGACTTTATTAAAGCCTAGTGATGAACCTCAATGCTGTGGAAGAAATGTGTTCAGATGTGTGTGTGTGTGTGTGTGTGTGTGTGTGTGTGTGTGTGTGTGTTCCTGCCCAGGAGACCTCTCTGCCCAAGCCAGAAATCACAACACTGTCCATTTATAGCCTTTATAGAGCATGCGCACTAGAGAATATTCATGTCTCGAACAGCGCCCCTAGCGGTGATTCACAGAACGTCAGTAACATCCGTAACCAGTGTTCACAATCATCGGAAGGTTATTTGACCTTTTTATTTTTGGTCCAATTTATCGCATTTTGTGCTCATGTAAAGTTAATGAAGCGCTGTTTTAGTCTCGCAGAAACTCGTACTGTAAGTGTAACTTTAACAGCGCGAGACGGCAGACTGACAGAACAAAACAGTAAAACAAAAGACAGAAGAATCGTCGAGACACGAAGCCGAATATCATCTGAAAGTCCATCTGAAAGTCCTCAATGCGGCGGAGTGATTCATTAATCCTGATCACAGAACCACGAGAACATCACACACTCATTACCTCTATCGTCCTTCTGCCTCCGCGGCGCCCATAAGAGATGCAGGGAGCGGAAAAACACACACACACACATATACACACATACACACATATACACACCTCCCTACTTCCGGTGAAAAGTCTCGACTTCCTGTCCGCTTCCTGTTTCCGAATAAACTTTCAAAATAAAAGTTCAAACAGTGCGCGTCCTCGCAACGTTCCTCTGTACATCAGTGAGAGCGTGAATAAGATCAGCGCGCTGCTGTTTATCCATGAGATTTGATTCGAAATGAGAATTAATTTGTTACAGGAAGTAGAGTAAAGAGCCCCTCTGGTGTCATTGGTGTGTGTGTGTGTGTGTGTGTGTGGGGGGGGGGGGGGTCCTGTGTACATGACTTGCTAAGGTGTGTAAACGAGATAGTACATTGTGGGCACGACGTACTAAAGCAAGATAGTATGTCATGGACACCACTTACTGGGGCATGGGAACGATATAGCTTTTGTGGCTATGACTCACTAAGGCATGGGAATGAGTTCATTATGTTGTGGCCATGACTTACCAGGGTGTGGGAATGAGATACTATGTTGTGGCCATGACTTACTAAGGAGTGGATACGAGATAGTATGTTGTGGCCATGACTTACTAATGCGAGATAGTATGTCATCACACGACTTACTGGGGCGAGGGAACACGATAGTTTGTTGTGACTATGACTTACTTAGGCGTGGTTATGAGATCATATGTTGTGGTCATGACTTACTAGTGTGTGGGAATGAGATACTATGTTGTGGCCATGACTTATTAAATTGTGAGAATGAGATATTATTTTGTGGCCATGACGTACTAGGGTGTGGGAACATGACAGTGTGTTGTGGCCCTGACTTACTAGGGTGTGGGAATGAGATAGTATGTGGTGGCCACGACCTACTTAAGCGAGATAGTATGTCATGGGTACAACATACTGTGGCGCGGGAACAAGATAGTTTGTTGTGGCTATGGCTTACTTGGGCGTGGAAATGAGATACTATGTTGTGGCCGCGACTTATTAAATTGTGGGAACATGACAGTGTGTTGAGGCCATGACTTACTAAGGTGTGGGATAAAGTAAGATTGTATCTTGAGGCCACACATTATACTATTTTGTTCCCACACTTGACTAAGTCATGGCCACGGAATATTTTCCCCCCAATGTCACCATAGGGGCTCTGTAGTAGAGGGTTTAATTTATGGTGAGTTTGGTTTGTAACTGAGGTCCTGCAGTGTGTCAGACTGTGGCTGCAGGTGTCACACTGATCCGCTCACTTCACCATCATAACCAAATCACACACACACACACACACACACACACACACACAGTTTATTCAAATAAAATGACTCCAAACACCGGTGATTAATTCATTACTTTAATAAATAGTCACATTATAATGACTGAGAGCCATAGAGACAGACTTGTTTATTCAATTAACAGGTAAAAAGATAAATACATAAACATGGACTTAAATGGTTTCATTTACAGATTTTTTGGTTGCGTTTATATGCCACCAGAAGCCAATCAGGCATTTTTCATGTCTAGATGACAACTGCCAGAATAAGGTTAGATAAAGAACTACTGGCAAAGAATTACTCCAATAAACTACCGGTACAGACTACCAGAAACACATTAACTCTAAACCAAGAACGCCATATTCCACCGACCAGCCACAAGACCACAAGAAACCCCATAGGAACCATTGGGTAGAGCATATTCCATTAAACCACCTTTAGAAATGCACAAATGAATCATTATGATAGACACATTTTACTAAACTACCATTACAAACCATTAGAAACACAGTTAAGCCCATTAGGAAGCTCTATGGTGTTCTGCGATTAAGCGTCCTTCATCCATGGCAGTTTTCTGTATTTGTGAAGGATGTAAATGGGATGGACGAAGCCTCCAGTGATGTTGACGGTCATACCGATGGCCACGCCCAGGTGGAAGCTCTGCTGAGGGATAGTTCCGAGGAGGCTGAAGGAAACGACAATGGGGACCACCTGAACCAAAAACGTGGTGAGGTTCATGGAGATGATTTTGAAGGCCCTCTTTTTGGCAGCGTTCATCTCACCGTTGTCCTTGTCGCTCGGGCCGGGACGCACCAGAGCTTTGAGGACCGAGAGGCAGCAGAGAGAGTCGACAAAGAAGACGATGAAGTAGACAGCGCCGAAAGCATTGTAAGGAACCCCGGGGAACATGAAGCCGGAGGTGGATCCGATTCCGATCGTGATGAACCAAGCCACGGACGCGACCCCGACTCTGTACCGCAGGGGTTTGAGCTTTAAGAAGATCATGGGATGGATGACGGCCAAGTACTGCTCCAAGCACAGCAAGCACTGGAACAGGTAGCGTCCAGCCATGCAGGCGCCGAGCCACAGACCCAGCAGAGCGCCGACACACAGTGTTATACTGACGATACACACGCAATACAGAGGACCCACCAGACAGTACAGGATCTCCACAAAGGTGAGATTCAGAGCGAAGATCACGTTCACGTCCACACGTCCTCCACCTCCTCCTCCACTGGGTTTGGACAGAAGCAGATGCATGGCGTAGCAGTGCAGAGGAAAACCCAAACAGAGGTTCATGGCCTGCGATGCTATTACGATCGCCACTGTGGCCACGCCCATGTCCTCCTGGCTAACGTTCACCTGAGACGTGTTCATCGTCCCCACTTGGGGAACAAAAACATGATTAGCATAATCAGATCATTAAACATGAAATTCAACACGGCATTTATATGGAAATTAAAACATGAAAACAAAAACCCTCACTAAACATCATGCAAATACTTCAAACGCAAAGGATCATGGGAGATTATTTTACATTAGATTTACATTCATTCGCTCAGACTTTTATCCCATGCATTTTAAAACGCATTTTTAATTTGTTCTCCTTTTTAAATATGAGAGTAAGACTATTTGCTGTCTTGGATTCATCTTGAGGATTGTATAGTTGTATGTCGACTGTAAGTAATGCAAAAGCGGCCCTTATTTTTTTTTTATTATTAACTGACACAAGTGGTTTAAACTGCACATGGTACGACTCAACACAGTCACTCTCATGGTTTGTCTTTTGCAGGTTTACGACTCTTTAAACTTCTTCAGCGTCCATGATGTCGTCTACGTTAACCAGACCATCAATCATGACAAAGCAGATTTACAACCTGGATTCAGTCATCGGGTTCAACAACGGCCCAAATGTACGGCTTGTGATGGAGATGATGTTGAGTCGTACCTCCGTACAGAGGAGGAGTCACTCTACTGTACCAACATGTGCAGTATGCAGTTAACTCACTTCTGCATTGTTTTTGGTACAGCCCTATTTGGATTTTCAGTCCAGGGTTTATAAAGTGGGTTTTTGGTTTTGGTTAATGGTTTGTGTGTGTGTGTGTGTGTGTGTGTGTGTGTGTGTGTGTGAGATTTAAGATTATGGTTCACATTCTTAAAAATACATTAAATAGCATTTAAATGTCAGAGTTAAAACGGCTTTAAACAGTGATGGAGAAAATCGAAAGGTTAAGGTTAAGAATTTAGGAGTGGAGCTTGATGGTTTCAGACAACTGGGTTATCAGGGGAAGTTTTTGGATTTAGTGATTTGTAATTCAGGATTTCTGACCCAGGATAGATCAAGAAATTCTGTATAAACAATAAACCCTAAAACTTAATCTGATAACCTTGACGTCTGGAACCTTCGGGCTCTACACCTTTCTCACGGGTCGTCCTTTTTGCCGCTGTGTTCCGCTTTTAAGTTTTAAAAGTAAGATTTAAGTTTTATAAATAGGATGTTTAGAGGTTTATAAGTAAGTTTTATAAATAAGATGTAAGGATCATATTTTCAGGAGTTCAGGGTTTAGTCTTAATTCCAAGATTAAGTGTGTAAGTTCAGCGTTTAAAGTGATGACTCACAGTTTGGCGGCTTTAAGGTTTAGGGTAAAGGTAAGTGGAGCTTGGGCTGAAAAGTTTTAAGAAACTGAAATTAGTTTTAATAAAAGGATTTGGATTTAATGTTCAGTGTTTTCAGTGTCGTGGTTTTATGTATTTTCAAGGAAACGATTCAGGAGATCAGGAGTTTAGGATTCAGACCAAAGAGTTTCTAGTTAATTGCAATAACAAAAATTACAGGCAAACTGACCCAAAGCCCAAACCTCATGCAACGTAAGATTAATTAACACTTAATTGAACTTAATTAACACTTAATGATCACCTTCACACAAAACCCATCACATACATATAATGTATATCATTATAATCTTCTTCAATTGACAAGATAATAAAATAAAATTTAAGATCCCACCTGATGCTGAGTCCTTCCTACTGAATCTTCTCCTCTCTCCCTTATGTGTGTGTTATTACTGTGATGTTGATTCCCGTCCCGTCCCGTCTCTTTATCTAGTTGTATCATGTCTAAGGTCACGTTTCATGCAAATCCAGGACATTTGTAAGCGCATTGGCGTTACGCGGCTTTTCTTAATGAGCGCAAATCTCATCGGGATCTCTGATCTGGAGCGTCTGATCATTTACATCATTTATACATGCAGTATATACAGTACAGGATATTTTTTTACAGGCGTATACGATCTGAAATTAATGCTCCAAAATTGAAAGGTCACATTTAGTGTGATGTCGTGTATAGCTAAGGGTTGCCAACGCTCCAAAATGGAAAAGGGATGGGGGAGGTTAGGATGTGGGAATTTTTTAATTAATATTTTCTCATTTTATAGTGTTTATATATGAGCAGTTTGGGCTTGTAAAACAGCTGTAAAAACTGTATATAACATGTAGAGTACCATGCAAACATTTGGACACACCTACTAATGATTTCTATTTCATTTTATTTATTTATTTTCAACATTCTCGAACAATACTGGATTCCTTTAAAACTATGAACTAAAACATACGGCATTTGGTAATGAAGTAACAACACTAACAGTCAGTTATTATTTAAGGACACGAAGGTCAGCTGTCCTGGATCAGTTCCTACAAGAACAGTATCGTGTCGAGTGTGTGTGTAAACGCCATCGAGCTCCAGGATGAAACTGTCTCTCAGACTAGAGAGACCAAAACTTACTGCTGCAGAGGAGAAGCTCATTTAGAGTCACCAGCCACAGAAATCACCAATTAACAAGCAGCACCTCAGATTAGAGCCGCTATGAAGCTTCACAGAGCAGAAGGAGCAGATAAACATCTCAATATCAACTGTTCAGAGGAGATTATTGTGTGTTTTGAATAAACGTCTTCAGTGTTGTTTTACAGTGTAGAGAGAAATAAACATCAGGAACGAACATGGAGAAGGGGTGTATAAACTTTTGACTGATAAAATAAATCCTGACAGTTGTTTTGATAAGAGGAAGCATCCTGGTGAGATTTGCATTGATTAAGAGAAAAAACAGGCGGTGTAATGATGATGCGCTTACAGATGTCCTGGATTTGCATGAAACCTGATAGACATCATACGCGGGACACGAGCGCTGCAACACACACAGCAATAAATAACAAAAATAATACAAATTGACAACTCACACAATGTTTGAAACAAAATCATCACTTTTTATTAATACAGGCAGAGAAAATGCTCATACCTCATGGAAAGATCGTTTCTCTGGTGCAAGTAATGAACAATCACATTCTATAAGGAGAACGAGGCGCGTTTAAAAGCCAGAAACATTTCTGAACCCCGGTACAGCCATGATTTTTAACATTTATAAACAATAGACAGCAAAGTAAATCCCGGTCTGGGAGTCCACACACACCCCCTGAAGGTCTCAGACTCGCCCAGGAAAGTCCACAGTGCTTAGTTTAATCAGTGAGGAGGGAAAAAAATTCTTCAAATGCAGAGGATGTGGAAATTCTACGTCTAAATTCATTACAGTGAAACGATCCCCCCCCCCCCCCCCACCCACCACCATACACACGTCTGGACTTTATTCCCTCTCCAGTTTGTGCATAGATTCACAATCCTTCCCACGATGATTCACGTTCGCCTCCCGAAACACCAGACCGTCTGCAGTTACAAAATCAGGACTCTAGAATTTCTAGGTTTTGGATCAAAGTCCAAAGAAAGTCAAGACTTTTCAAAACAACAGCTTTGGAAACTTTCTTCTTAATTAAAAAAAAAAAAAAAAAAAAATCATCTACTGTTCTCTGAACTCCAGGCTTTCCAGAATCGCTCTCACTCACTCATCTTCTATGCCGCTTTACCCTCTATTCAGGGTCATGGGGGCGGAGCCTATCCCAGGAGACTTAGGGCACAAGGCAGGGTACAGCCTGGACAGGGTGCCAATCCATTGCAGGGCACACACACACACACACACACACACACACACACACACACACACACACACACAGAAGGCAATTTGGGATCGCCGATTAGCCTAATCTGCATGTCTTTGGATTGTGGGAGGAAACCGGAGAACCTGGAGGACCCTCACCCCCCCCAAGCACAGGGTGTGGCATTTTTTTGTTTTATATTTTGACTTGATACTCCTTTTAATATTAAGTATTTAATCCTTATAAGAGTTTTTTGAAACTATCCAAAAAAACAACAACAATGAATTAACAATTAAAAAATGGACTTTCAAGGATTTTCTCCAGAAAACTTCTAGATGGCTGGAGTTTCCCAGGTTTCTACAACTAGAGCTCAAAAACACCTGCAACTGCATTTTCCAGAGAAAAAAGCTTCAGGCTTCAGAACCTCTGCACTTTTCAAGACCAGAAAATCCAAGTAGAAATTTGACCTTTTTAAACTTAAACACTGTAAACGTACAGATGTTTTCCAGAGAAATCAAGAACTTTACTCCAGATCTAACAATTTTTGGGCGAAAAAAAAAAAGAGCAAAATCTTTAGTGTGGCCACTTTTCCAGAACTGGCATTACATGGAATCTTTGTAGATGGAGTCTTTCCAATTTTCCTGAAATTCCAGGTTTTCGCTTAAACTAAAGCTTCTGGAATTTTCTTTTAACAATATTTTTTATTGATTTTTAAACAGACATAAAGTAAACATGTAGTGTGCATTTCAAGGCACACTTGTTTAATCTGTGTTTATAAACCCCTTATACACACCCCTATACTCCCCAAAAAATGTGAAACCTTTCCCAAAATCTACAAACTCCAGAGTTTTGCTTCGATCCAGAAGGCGATCGGGAGGCGAACAGAAAACGGAAGCGTCTCTTTCCACAGGACCTTGTTTCTTAAGAAAACAACAAGGACAACATAAAGACCAACGTTCTACCTTAAAAAAACACAGGTCCTTTAACTACCTTCACACGCAACATGTAAAAACTACATCTGAACATAAAGCGATGCATAATTATAAAATATTAAATGTAAAGCGCTAAACCTCAAGGAATAAGAAGAAAACAAATCGATACATGACTAAAATATTTGGTAAATGGTTTTTCTGCTACGGATTAAAATACAGGAGATATTCTCCGAAATCCACATCCTTCAGTGCGCAGAGCTGGATTTCTATTAATACCTCATGAAAAAAAAATAATACCAACATAAAACATCAACAAAAACACAACTCATGATAAATGTGAAACATTAGAAAAGTGAAACGTTAGGAAATCTGGAACTCTCGTCTTCCTGAGAAAAGTAACCAGGTCCGTCTGATGAATGAAAACCAAAACAATTATCACAAATCGCTGCTTTCACGAGATGCATAAAAGGCATAGAACAACAATGAACAACAAGAAAAATTAAAGTCAATAAAACGCTTCAGAAAATATCGTCTGCATTTGTTTTTGTGTAGTTTTTTCTTTCTTTTTTTTTTTAAGTCGTTCTTTTTTTCATGGAAGGTGAAATTGTCTTTAGTAAAATTACTTCTGAAAACAAAACCTCACATAAACCGGTTGCTGTAAACGTCACGAGGAGGAACAGGAAAGGAACCAAATTAAAAATGTTAAATTGTCCAAACTACAAAAACAGTAGGCACCTCTGAACATGAGTCAATCTGATTTTTTTATATCCGCGAATAAAAACGTTCCGTTAGCAAATTACAAAGAATCGCGAGCACACGGTCAGAACCATTTACCACACAACAGTTCTGGAAAAAGTCTTTTTTTCTGTTCTTTTCTCTCCTTGATTTTTATTTATTTATATATTTTTTGTTCTTTTTAAATGTAATCATTAAAACTCAACGGTGCAAAAGTCCTGCTAACGATGAACAGTATGATCGACATTAATGTTTAAACATTTTACAGGAAAAAAACAAAAAACAAAAAAAGACAAATCCTTGAGTAAACATTAACACATTAACGTCTTCGCTCATCTTTTTTTTTCTTTTTCTTTTTTTTTTTTTGATTAGCGGAGTGAGTGAAGAGAAAACAGTGCAAGGCTGGATTACACTAATAATAATAAAGAAATAAACAGTACAATACATCCATAAACAAATCTTTCTGTGATTAATGCTCATTTTTAAAACTGACATTTAAAAAAAAACAAAAAAAAAACAGAGCAATGATTCACATTACATTATTGGCAATCTCTGGTTCAAGTATTGTGGTTTGTTTGATATGTTTTATATATAATTTGTTTAAAATTAAAAACATCTTTTTTTTTGTCTGAAAACGTCAAAGCAGTAAAAAATAAAACACAATAATGGGAATTTTGGACAAAATTAAAATACAAAACAAAGAATAAAACAAAACACGTGTCTTTTAGTGATGAGTGATTCGTTAAGAATGATTCATTCCTTCTGAATGACTCCTTATAGTGATTCGAAAAACATAATGAACAAACAGATGAACAAATCAGTCCTTCTTCTCATTTTTTTTTCTATTTTAATTTGCGCACTAAAACAAGGACAACCTTATTATTTATTAAGTGTGTTTGTGCGCGTTAAAATGTCGAAAATTTAACGTTTAAAATCACACCTCGATTCAATTAAACAGGTAGTTTAAAGGAACTGAATCGGTAAAGTGAATCAAAATGCCCATCGTTATTGTCTTGTAGAGTAAGAGCAACATGTGCAAAATATTTCTGCGGCAATTGTTTTTATCAAGTATTAAATACGAAACGTTTCGCGTCGGAGAATTTGAGTGTACGCATTGCTCGTTTCATCTTCGAACGGGACGGAAATTCGGATCGGCTGAAATGTCTGGGTTCGAACGAAAACGAGCTGGTGGAGAGCGAGTGAAGCTGGGATTTATTTCTTGCTGGTGTGGTTAAAACGCTTCCTGGGCTTCGGAAAGACGAGGAGAAGTGCGACTTTCACACAGTGCACTTGTGGTTTTGAGATTGGAACAAGGCAGTTTCACGCCCAGGCCGCGACGAGGTCGCTTGATTCGAGTTGAAAATAACAACAACAACAACAAAAAAGTCGACAGCTTTTCTTCGGTTTGAGACGCGTCGCGGTACCTGTTCACGCAGCTTCCCCTTTAGAAATGGAGGGAACGGACAAACGAGGGCCCCTGGACAACGATCAGACGGAACTGAAACGGGCCCGACATTAATACTTCTTTTTTACAGAAGAAGGCACTCCTGCATGCGGTCGACATGTAACACGTGAGGGAAACATCAGCAAGACGATTAGCCTTTAGCTTTAAACACCAGCATTACAGTAACGTAGCTTTTATATACTGTATATACATTTTAATTTATCTTTTTCTTTGTTTTTGGTATTTTAAAATAAAAGTACCAGGATTTTACCACAGCCTGTGCACCATTAGCAAAATTACAACACATTGAAAGAGTTCCTGCTCTGCAACAGGACAGTGGACATGAGTAATTTTGAAAATTTGCTGAAAAATCCTGATCAGCCGAGGACGCGTCCGATCTCTGGAGATGTTTAGTTTCCGTCTTTACTGGTTTAAATGGTTTAAAACTGATTTAAATATTTTACATAAACATTAAACAATTTCTTTTTAACCAAGCAGTTGGACATGTTTAAACAGCGACACAAAATGATTTACTATTTTTTAACGACAAATAGTAATTAATACTTAACAGTTATAATAAATGATAAGTGATGCGTCTTTAGGGTTATAATTTCGCCTCTTCAAATACTTCGATACAGTCTACTGTGATATTAGTGAGCGTAGCTTGAGCTAGCTTATTATTACTAGCAAATTTTATTCTAGTGCATTAAAACAGACGCCCCACGTTCATAAGTCGATTGGAGTTCGTAGTTCGATTTGTTGCGGTTTGTTTATTTATTTACATCCAGTTGTGGTTTGTTTACTTCTTTCTTCTCTCTCACTCGTTTGCTGTTTAAAGACTTTTAATACTCAGCGTGAGTTACATCAACTCAAGAATTCTGTTCACGTTTACATTTAAAGAATTTTCATGCTTCCTAAGAAATTAAAAGTTTATTTATTTTAACACTGTTTAAAGTTTTCAGATAAGCGGAGCACACGCAATGTGTGAGAGAACTGCAGATCACGATGAAGCTCTTATTTATTCATTTATTTAGTTTATTTATCTAATAATAAAAACGATAAAGTGCAGGTCGTGTCTAGTTGTGGTCATTAACACGTCAAATCGTGGTTGTTAAAGATTATTTCAATATTGAGAATTGATGGATAAAACAATAAAATACATTGTTACGATTTCAAATGAACTTCACTTCCACTTACGTCTTCCAACACTGGGAGGCGGGGCTTAAACAAGGCAGGGGCAGGGCTTAAATAAACTGCAAAACTAACGCAACTGGATAATACATACTGGGTTCAAGTTATGGACTTAAGAATGAGGAAATTTAAGTGAGAAATAAGGATTTATCTCATTTTGCATAGTAACAGAGTAACGTGCTGATCGAGAGGAAGCTAAAATAAAATCACATTCCAGTCCGAAATGCAGACGATCTCTCCTGAGCGGGCGGCTCGAGTCACGGCTGCTACTATTAACTCTCGCTAATCATCATCATCATCATCATCATCATCATCATCATCGACTCTATTTCAGAAGTATTGGAAAATAAAATGAAAGAGGCTGCAAACAGGGAGGAAGGGAAGGATTATGAATTAAAAATATATTTTTTTAAATTACCCGAAATAACTTGAAGTAAAGTGAGAAATATATTCAATGTTTTTAGAAATAAATTCAACTTTGAGTTATAGCTAAACATTTTTTCCCAATAAAATTTTATATATATATTGGGAAAAAAAATTCTAGCTATAACTCAAAAAGTTGAATTTGGCTCAGTAATGATTTGTTGCTAAAATGGATAAAAAAAAGAAATATAAATGTAGAATTTCCAAGTGAGAAAGAAGTATTTTGAAATAGCAATAGGAATGTATAAATTATCACTTTAAATTTCAAATTACAAGAAGAAAATGGGCTTAAGTGAACTAAAATTGTAAACACATTTAAACGCCTTTTTCCATTTTTTAAATCAAAATTTTTAAAATATATTTAAAATGAAAAGTTGAGTCTGGAGAACTTTAACGAGGCACTTAGAGAATAAACGTGTGTTTGAGTTACAGCTACAGATCTTTTCTCTTTATTTAGTTTATAAAAGTGTGTAAACTCTAATAATAACGGAAAATAAAAAAGTAAAATCATGTTCAAGAAATCTGACTTGGCAGTGTGAGTGTGTGTTTGAGACGCAAAGCTCCAGCTAATGAGTGAAGGTGCAAACTACACACGTCTCGGCTGATCGGCTGCATCCGTGAAGCTTTACTTCACGCTAGATCTCAATTTATTATTTTTTTTAAACACATTTTTTTATTTCATGGTGTGTCGTTTACGTCCCTGAACGAGTGCTGGAATGACGCGTAACACCGCCACTGATGATCCGATAGCATTCAGAGAGAAACAGTCGTGTGCGTGTGACCTCTGACCTCATGATTGGCACTTAAAAAAAAAAAAAAAAAAAAAAACCCAACAACAACAAAATAACAATGCTAAAGGCCCGCCCACCACCTCGTCAATGTGTCTGCGTTTCCTTATTTTGCATAGTAACAAAATAATGTGCTGGCTCGAGAGTAAGTAGTAAGTTAGCGGCTAAAATTGGAAAAAAAAAATTATAAAAGCACAGATGTCTTTCCGGAATTTTGAGGATTCCGCGGATCTGGTGGTTCAAGTAACGGCTGCTTTTATTAACTCTCGCTAATCATTAACTCGCTAAAGCAGAGGGAAAAAGTGAAACGATAGTGGCTGCAAACAGGGAGGAAGAAGAGGACGTTTAGCAGCTGTGAGCATGGACACACACACACACACACACACACACACACACACACACACACACACACACACACACACACACACACACAGAATTCCGAACACTGCTTTAAGGAATTCGGATCGTTGTTTCACTCACATAAAAACCATGAATGATTTTTTTTTTCACATCAAATCAGAAAAACAATCATTATTCGAATTGTTCATTTTTTTTCGTTACACAGAACAGGAAGTGTTTGTGCACCTGAACACTGACGAGCTCCAGAAATGTGCGGAAATAAAACTCAAACTCCGGGACTGTTTCGACTCCGGGGCCGCGGGAGTCCGAGCTTCCTGCTGAAGGTGCAGAGATGCGCGAGCTGTCGATTTGGCTTTGATTAGTCGTAGCGACAAAAAACACACACGGCGCAACGTGTTCTGCGACCGTTTCCGAAATCTCTCCCTGTTCATAATGTAGTGCAGTATTTTTGCAGGCGTGCTCAGGAAGTCCCATGATGCACTTCAACACATGATAGCGTCACAGAATACCCATAATGCATTAGGGGGTGTGTCGGCGGGCACCGCTTCGGACGGGTCGCTAGTTTGTAACGAAAACGGAGAACGTTATGATGTCGCCACATTCCACGGTCATGACGTCGCTGAGTCAGCGTGACGCCCGTGTTTCCTACAGAATCGCGCGACTTTAAACACTTTAAAACGTCCATCACTGTGAGGTCGCAGCGTCCCGACACGGTCAGACAGCTCCGGCGTTCCAGACATCACAGGTTACGGTATTCCATCACAAAAATCACAGGACATCCCACTCGGTATGGTGGCATGGCGGTATTCCGACCCTGTGACCGCAGCACTCCGGTGCGACCCGTTACACATCAGAGCATCGAGATTCCGACTCAGTCACTTCACGTCCCGTGTTTTCCGACACCGTGACGATTCCGATTCGTACTCGTGTACCGCTGAACTGGTCCGGATAATAATCCCTGTTTCCGGCGTCTTTTTTTTTCCCTCAGACGCAGCGAAGGCCATAAACAGGTTTTAAAAAATTATGACATTCATCACATAAGGGAAAAAAAAAAAAAAAAAGGTTTTAATCACATAAGGAAAAAAAATGCTGAGTGTAAAAACGTACTGCGAGTTTCAGTCTGATTGTAGATTCAGTCTTTTTAAAGAGACGCTCCGAAGACGGAAAAAAAAAACGACGAAATTTTTAAATAGTCTTTGTTTTTGTTTGCTTGCTTGTTTTTTTTTTTTTGTTTATCACTCCATCGGTCCATAAGTGCTCGTCATATCATTTCATATTATTTTTATTATTATTATTATTAGATTATTATTAACCCCACCCCTTCTTTGAAAAAAACCCAAACATTAGACTTAAATTTTTTTGTTTGTTTTTTGTTTACTGCATTAAGAGAAAAAGTTTTGGTGTTGTGCCTGAAAGCCGAGTCTCTCCGCGCTGCATGTCGGATCTCTCCGGTTATTAGAGAGGAAGTGTGCGTGGATTTGGGACACAGCCGCTGAGCAGCGGGCCAGAAACCCGGGACGTCCATAAGTCTCTGCAGGACAGACTAAAAGGATTTAAAAAATAGCGGAAGAATAAGCAGATGATGATGATGACGATGACGATGAAGGATATATTGCACGACGCATCACACGGACACCGAGCTTCATCTTCTTCTTCTTCCTCGGATCCTCGCGAGGGGGAAAAATAATTAAACAACGTCCGACGCTCAGGACTGAAATCCATCGAAGGACAGAAACATGAGGATCCCAGCGAGAAGCTTCGTGATGAACACTCGGTCGACTTCCTTTCCACACACACACACACTTTTTTTTTGTTAATTTTTTTTTTTAAACAATGCAAGGTCAGTGTACCTCAGGCTGTTTTCCTTCCCGAGGGTCTGATTGGCCGTTTCATTTCCCTCTCTTCCACATCGTTGGCTCAGAAACAGAAGTCAGAAAAAATGTCCTTTAGGTAATTCTTTTTAAAAATGTAAGAAAAAAAAGAGACACTTAAGGCTGATAAATTTTAAAAGAATCAGAGAAACGGTGAAGAGGTTAAAGCAGGAGCAGTGAGGAGACAGCAAGGCTGTGAGGTTTTTCTTTCTTTTTTTTTATGATTCAAAATGGCTGCCTTGCCTCTTCTTCTCCTCCTTCTCCTCCTCCTTCTTCTTCATCATCTTCAGCAAAACAACGTAAACCCTCAAGGCTTTGCTTTCAGTCCACTCGTACTTCGTTTTTTCACGATCTCCAGTTTGTAAACCGACTCCTAACACTTTTATTTCTACTTCTAATGAATTAAAATTAGAACAGTTGTTCCAGGGGAAGTGATTATCCTCACACTGATTTGAGGGGGTAGTGGTGGTTGTTTTTTTTTTGTTTTTTTGTTTTTGTTTTTTACCCCTCTATGGGGTAACATGTTGCGCTACATGTTCTCGCCGCTCAGCAGGTCTCCCGGGAGCAGCGTGTTCACAGGGACGGGACTTCCCATGACTCGGCTCTCCTCGCCGTTGATCGGACCCCATAAGCTGGAGTACGGCTGTTGGACTCCGCCCCACAGGAGCTCCGCCCCTGCCCCGTTAGCTCCACCCGGTGGGTTACTGCCTCCCTTAGTGGTCGACGTGCCCCACTGACCCAGGCCGGGGTGGGAGGAGCTGCCGGAGGGCGGGAACGACTGAGCCTGAGAGAAAAAACGAGTCACTTCCTCCTCTCCGGCGAACTCCGCCAAGATGGTGGTGTTACCCAGAACGCACCTGGGCAAAGAGAGTTGGGAGGGCGAGAGGAATCAGATAGGGCACAGTAAGGACAATGAAAGTTTGTGTGTGTGTGTGTGTGTGTGTGTGTGTCTTACATGTGCAGGGATTTCTGCGCTTTAGCTGCTTCCTCTTTGGAGCTGTAGCGCACCAGAGCGTTCCCCTGTGGCAGGCTGAGGTGAAACGTAATGAGCGGCCCGTGCTGCATACACAGAGTCCTCAAAGTGGAACCGTCGATCTGAAACACACACACACACACACACACACACACACACACACTTAAAACACCCTTACTTATGCTTTATCACTGCCTTTACTAACTGTCTGAAGGGCTGCGCTCCAAATCGACTTGCAGAGTGACGAAGTGCACTGACCTGAGGAGTGAGATTACGCAGCACAAGCCAGCTACTGGTCCTGCTGGAGCTATCGGAAGTCCACCCAGTGCTCTCTGGGGGGGTAGAGAGAATTAATGATAGCTTTGTTTTTGCTTGCACAAGGTCAAAGGAAGAAAAAATGAGGGAAAATAAAAGAAAGAAGAGAAGGGAAGGGATGAGCGTGTGGGAAAAGAATCAAAAAGCAGCAGAAAGGAAAATAACAGGAAATAAAGGAAACAAGATGAAAGAAAGTAAAAAGGAACAAACAAAGGGAACAGAATAAGTAACAAAAATGAGGAGAAAAGCCTCAAAGAAAAGCAGAGAAAGAGAGAGAAATAGAAAATAAAAGAAATGAAAGAAAAAGATAGAAGGGAAATGAAAGAGGGACAGAAGAATAAAGAATGAGATGATAAAATGAAAAGAAATGGGAAGGGAAAGAAAAGAGAGGAACAATAATTTAAAAAAATAAAATGACAGGATCAGACAGAGTGGAGGAGGAGGAGGAGAGAGGAAGAACCTGAGGTGTAGTCTCTGCTCCAGCTGTTGCTCAGCGGTCCAGGTGTCCAGTTGTTGTTGTGTTTGTTATTAGTGAGGCCCGGTGGGGGGCGGGGAACTGTTCCGGAGCTCCGCCCACCCACAGGAATCTTCCACATCTCATTGGACAGCGAGGCCTGAGTGTGTGAGATGGAGCCTGTAGACCAGGTGGACTTCATGTCTAACAGTTTACCTGCAGGACAGAGAGAGACAGAGAAGAGGAGTGAGGACAAAACACACACCACAGCTGTCTGTCTGTCTGCCTGTCTGCCTGCCTGTCTGTTTGCGTGTCTGCCTTCCTGTCTGTCTGCGCATCTGTCTGCCTGCCTGTGTGCAGACACACACACACACACACACACACACACACACACACACACACACACACACCTCCGTTCCTGTCCCGGAGCAGGTAGCGATTAACGTCCTGAATGTTGGTGTTGATTGTGGGGCAGCCTGAAACACTTCCTGGGGTCACGTTGGGGTCAGACTCAGGGTCGATGTTCTGCAGCCCTTTCCATGGAACTCCAGGACAAAACTCTGAGACGAGAAACACAGAGAGAGGAGGACGATGAGGTGAGCTGCATCCTGAAATACAATCAGGATGGAGAATAAATCTCCGCCAGTGATTATTATGGGATGCTCGGTTACCCGGGGGCCAGTTGACGCTCGTCCCGTTGGCCATTTTGTCGTTTGTGTTTTTGCCCGGTGGCCAGCTCTCTGGTGCCCCCAAGGGGCTGCTGGGAGATTGGCAGCTGGACATCAGGTTATAAGGACTGAAGGAATCATCCATGACGGGTTTAATGTTGGGGGCGTGGCTCGAGGGCGGAGCACCTGAAAGAGAACACACCACCGTTTACTGATGTGGACCTAAACCGAACAAAAACAACTACACAAAGAATAAGAAAGAAAAAAAAAAAACAGGAATTGACCGTTTAGCAAAATATCGGCTTCACATTTCTGTTAGGAGAAAAAAAAAATCTACTGTTAATTAATTACTAAATATAAGAGTAGTTTACTATTAACTATTATATACTATTAATTCAACTTATTTATCAGAATATTTTTACATAATTTTTTAATTAATATTCAACTTTCTTGCAAAGTTTCTTTATGGATTATCTATCCAACTGTTTTCACTAATCCAGTGATCTGAAAAATGTACTAATTTATTAATAACCGGTTTGTTTATTCTTCTGGTCCCTTTCAGGGGTCGACACAGCCAATCATCTGCCTCCTTCTAACCCCGCCCTCTGCATCCTCTCCTCTCACACCAACTAACTTCATGTTCATTTAAATATTTTTATCTGAATAATTATTATGTAATTATTGATCAATTTATTTATTTATATTTATTCATTTATTTGTTTATTTGTAGATTAACAGTGACTGACGTTTATTCACTTCATTATGTATTAAACTTCCTACTTGCTTGTTTATTATTTAATAAACTCTTCATTTTTATCATCTTTCAGTCTATTTATTTTTGAGCATTTACATTTATTTGATTATTTACTTGTTTGTTTACCCAATTTATGTCCAGTATTTAATTGTTTATCCAGAAGCTTTTCTTAGTCTAGATATCTGAACCCTTATCTAGACTATTTACTTATTAAATCATTAACTTTACTTATTTATTTAGTTAGTTTTTTCATTTTTTAAAATACTATTTATTATAAAACCCATATTACCCATTTATCTTCTCATTTATTCGTTTGTTTTTGTTTGATTAACTGACTGTATTTAGATAAGAATTTATTTACCTAATTAGTTCTTTAACTTGTGTATTATGGAATAAGTTTCTGAGCAGTGTGTGTGTGTGTGTGTGTGTGTGTGTGTGTTTACTTGGGCTGGTGGTGGTGCTGATGGAGTCGATGGAGCTGGTGTGAGTCCACTGGGATAACCGAGACTGAGGCTGGGGGGGCGTGTCCTTCAGAGCGTCCATGCAGCCGACACCGACGCTCCCGTTCAGACCTGCTGCACGGAGACAGACGCAAACCATTAACACACACTCAGGTTTAAACACTCATCACTCGACGTTACAGGAGAAACCCGGAGGAAGCCGTTCACACAGAGGAGCGTTCCTTACACAGAGGGTACGGCCCGAAGGAGCTGGGGGACGCGTGCGGCTCTTTGGTGTGCAGATGGTCTGACATGGAGAGGCCCGTGGAAGCCTGGGAGTTTCCTGGGAAGGCGTCCAGGTTCGGCTTGCCGAGGCTGGGGTAAGAGTGAGCGGACGGGGCCTGGTGCTGCTGCTGCTGCTGCTTCATCAGCAAGGCCTGAGCCAACTGCCTCTGGTGCTGCTGAATCTGCTGCTGCATGTTTGAGATTGTACGTGCAACCTAGCAGAGAGAGAGAGAGAGAGAGAAGGAGGCAGGGTTGAAATAAGATGATACGGTGGAATGTTGTGGAATTCTGGGATACAGTGGAGCCTGAATTAAGTTTTGGGGTAATATCCTGGGGTGAAGTGGACGTAGGAGCAGAAGGTGCTGGTGCAGGATCTCCGTGATGCAGCGCGGTGGTAAAAACCTTACAGTGAAACGTTAGGGTGGGATTTTGTAATGACGCAAATGTGATTTATGTTGAAAAGATGGTGTGTGTGTGTGTGTGTGTGTGTGTGTGTGTGTGTGTGTGTGTGTGTGAGCACGCTTTTTTACTCACTTGCTGCTCCTGTTGTCTAATGGGACCAGAAACATTTCGCTGAGCTTGCATCATCTGCTGCTGAATCTGCAAACGCTGATACGCCTGAGATAGAGGGAGGGGAAAAGGGGGTGAGACAGGAGGGGGTGGGGTTATCAGTGAGACAGGAGAGAGTGAGAGAAAGAGAGAGAGAGAGAGAGAGAGAGAGAGAGAGAGAGGTGGGTGGTGGAGTGGTAGAAGAAGGGCATGAAAAAGAGACAGAGGAACAAAAGAGGGGTGAGATGAGGGGAAGGGATGGAGGGAGACGTTGAGACAGAGAGGTGGATGGAGAGAGAGGGGAGGAGGGGGGAGACAGGAGGGGGATGAAATGAGAGAGAGAGAGAGAGAGAGAGAAAACAGAAGGTAACTGAGTAATACCATTAAATGCGTCATGGTCTGTACATCTCTAAATACCAGTATTTACAGATGGAGCGGAACAAGCTGACCTGCTGCCTCACTCACACACACACACACACACACACACACACACACACACACACACACACACACCATTACACCACCACTCGTTTTAAACCTCTCTTACTCATTTCCTTTACTTTAGATTCCTTCCTTGGTCACTTTCTCCTCTCCTGCCTCTGACACTAAACCAGTGCTTCCATCAATCACGACTGGGATTAAAAACACTGAGAATGTTGGGATACAGTAAGTTAGGGACGAAGTTTTTAAGCCTGATTTACGCTTCTGTGTCGAGTCTACGCTGTACGTCTAGCGTGGCCGCGTAGCCTGACGTTTCCATTTTTTAATTGAGTTCAACGCCATACTGGGCGTCTCCTTCGACATCGCCGCCCTCATTTCAGTAACCTGCTGCTCAACATCCATCAGCTCCAAAACTCACCAGGGGATGGTGAAGAAACTCAGCACAAGGGCACAGAAACCCCACCGCCAACTAGTGGCCAGTCGGTGTAACCGCAGCGTGACCCAGACGCACCGGCGCACAAGTATAAACACTCACAGCGCCGTAACCCACTTGCACGCCGTAGACGCGACGTAAATCAGAAGTCTAAATCAGGCTTAGTTCCGTCTCTGAGTCACTGCGTCCATCTGCTACAATTACAAGATCCCTGATTCCGGCTCTGTCTCAGTCATTCCCTCCCTCCCTCGCTCACCATCTGCAGTTGCTGGAGCTGGTAAAGCAGGGTCATCTGCTGAGGATTTATCGGTGAGGTTAAAAGTGCAGGATTCAGGCCAATGTTTTTTGCTGCAAACTGCAAGAGCTGTGCTTGAACCTGAACAAGACAAGGAGAAGAGACGACAGTGCAGTCGGAATCAGCGTTCACCTCCATAACACACTCCTAAACTGAACAACATGTGGATGAATCAGGTGGAAGCAGAACGATTTGGGCAGAAAGTTGAGATACAACACATCTGGGACGGGACATACTGTACAGTGGGACCTCGGCATACGAACGCCTTGCAACCTTTTGGCCTAAAATTGTGCAAGACATTTGCCACGGCATGCCAAGTATTTTTGGCATACGAGCGACTGAGCCGGTCACGTGTACATCAGGGGGCCGTTCAAAACCTGTTTGTGTCAGTGTAAAGCCAAGCGAGGAGAGTTTACATGTGTTTTTGTTTTTTTGCAAGATTGAGTGAAGACGCAGCACCGCGAGTCCCTAGAATGTCATCAAGGACGGCAGCAAGAAGTAAAGGGAGCCGCTTTCAGTTTGGTTTTTAAAGCAGCCGGTGCCGAGAGGAATCAAAAGTTAAGGTTAAGTGAGGATTATGTCTATTCATTTCAGCTTTTACTTCATTTACACGTCTTTTCTAATTGTTTTCAAATGTAAAAATATGAGCATAATGTTGGAATAGTAATATTGATAATATGTTTGGGAGGCTGAAACAGATTATCTGTATTTACATTATTTCCTATCGGACAAGGCGTTTCACAATACGAAATTTCACCTTATGAACTCGACTTCAGAACGGATTGAATTCGAAGCCGAGGCGCCGCTGTAGCACCTGGATGACGGAGTGCAGTAAAGCTGAGGTGAAATCTTCGTCTGTAAGGTCGGGACAGGAGCACGGCTCGGATAATCTCCTGGGCCTGAATGTTGAACGGGATCAGACACTAAGTTGGAATTTTGGGATGGAGCGTGACTGCTGTCTTACACAGTGTTGGGATTTAATGAAATGCCGCGTGGACATGTTGGAATAACGGCTCAGAATGTGGGAAAACCTTAAAGCTGAGCTGAGATCCGGAATATCGGGACGCAGCCAGGTTGGGATGCAACGTCGAGCCGGTATGTTTGGGGCGAAACCATTTTACACACCTGAGGGGAGAGAAACTGAGGCACTTGAGCACGTAGTGGAGGGTGATGGGCGGAGTTTAGTGCTTGAGGGGGTGGAGCCCTGGATTGTGCTGCTCCGTTACTGCCGAACATTCCATTCATCTGTGAGAGACATTTATTTTCACAGAAAATTTTTAATGATTTAAGAATTTAAAATGGCACATTTTTGTAAAACTTATTAATACGAGATTTGCGCGCCACTCACCTGTCTGCTGTTCAAGTTTTGCATTAGTCCTGGTGAGGCTCCGCCCATGCCGTGGCTAGGAAGGCTGCTATTGGTCAGTTTGAGGCCAGGAGAATGAATAAAGGGAGACGTGGGCGTGTCATCTGATAATCCACCGTCCTTATAAACACACAGAGGAAAACAGAAAGTCGAGTTAACTTAGGACACATTTATGTGTGTGTGTGTGTGTGTGTGTGTGTGTGTTAAATCTCAGTACCTTGTCCAGGAAGGCGGATCGGTCCAGTGAAGTGTCTTTAGAGAGGTTCGGGGGACGACACAACAGCGTCCTCATCCCTCGCTTTTCTCCATCGCTCTTTTTCTCCAGCAGGGCGCCTAAACACAGACGGAAAATCAGCCAAAGTGTGTGTGTGTGTGTGTGTGTGTGTGTGTGTGTGTGTGTGTGTGTTTGTAAATATGTGTGAGTTTGGCACTTACTCATAGCCTGGTCCAGATTCATGTTGTTACTTCTGAGTGCCTCCTCTGCAGGATCCCGCTGAAACACACACACACACACACACAATGTAATACATAACTGAATTACAAAACAAAAAGGGACAGATTATCAATCTGATTAAAGTGGATTATAACAGAATTTTAGGTGGATTTAAGGTGGATTTAAAAGGATTCAGGTGGTATTTAAGGAGGATGCGTGGTGGTATTTAAAGTGGAAGTAATCTGGTTATTAACAGATTTATGGTGGTATTTAAAACAGATTTAAAATGAATTTAAGATTATATTTAAGGCTCTATATTTAAGTTAGCATTTAAAGAGGATTTAAGACCAATTTATGGTGGATTTAAGGCGGTATTTTAGTGTAATAGGAATCAGTGCACTTCAAGTCTATCAAGTTCTAGCTTTTCTTGGACACATATGAACAACGGCTCTGTATTTATATATATTTATTCATATATATTTATATTTTTGTGTTTCTTGTTTGACAAACAAAAATGTTTATCTCGTGTAAGAACCATAAACATCTGATGTGAAGATTGTTCTGTAGCTTACAGGGAAGCCCATGTCTGTGAGCTGCTTGATCAGTCGGTTCATGATCCAAACTTCATCCTGCTTGGTTGTGATTTTGCCCTAAGAATTGAAAAAAAAAAAAACATAATAATAAGAATAAAAACTTTGTACGATTTTAATTAATTATTATTTTTTTTAATCAATAAGTGACTAAATTAAGAATTAAGATTACAAATTTAAAACTAGACTGATTTGCATAGAAAGGAACCTTGAGGAGTATTACAAAATAAAGACATAAATAATTGAAATTAGTATCACAATAAGTTCTTATAATAAGAAATGGCATATTTAAATTTATTTAAACCAAAACAGTTAACATCTAATTAACCCAAAATGTCACCATATGATGTTAATTAAGATCTATACCTTCTGTACTCCTTTCTTGGGCTGATTCCAGGAATTACAGGAAGAAGAGTTGTCCTGGGAGGTGGGGCTAGTCCACATGTCCCCGTCCTCAGTGTCCCACTGGCTGCTACTAACGGCGAGCTCGTCCCCACCGCCGGACCCCCAGCTGTCTTGCATAGTTTTGGGGACTGTAAAAAAAATAAGTATTAAAAAAAAAAAAAAAAAAACATTTTAATTTACAATGTCTTAGAAATGCAGTTCCACCACCAGGTGTCAGTCTTATTCAAAGACAACACAAATACAATTTTTTAAAATATAGTTCTAAACCTTATAAAAACCACAGATGTATTAACTTAGGCCGTTGCCTAAGCATTTCGCTGCATATTGTATTGTGTATGACTGTGTATGTGACAAATAAAATTTGAATTTAATTTGATTTGAATTTGAACTAAAGATAATTCCTTCCTCAAAACCAAGCGCTTACCCGGTTTGGAGATTCCTGAGCCTCTGCCGTAGGATCCAGTGGATTCGTGGCTGTTTTCGCCCCAGACTCCGGCAGCTTTGGGTGACTTCACCCAGGCGGACGTGCCGTTATCCACCGTGGAGCTCGAGGAATCCGGTTCCCCCCAGGACTCAGGTTTGGGCTGAACGTTCGGGAGCTCTCCCCAGCCTGCAAATAAATAGTCTGTTTACTAGCTAGCAAAGAATGTCATATTGCTCTGGGGCTTTTAGATATCTTATCTTCTTTAATAAACAGTACTTTGCTAAGCATGTCTGGCGATTAAAGTGCGTCTCCGAATTGAAAAAGGAATATGAAAATTCTGCCAAAGAAGGTAAAATCGGCTTGGAAAGAAACATAAAGTTAAATTAACTGGTTAAAGGCACTCTTTATATATAATGTGGTATATAAAGGTGTTTTATGGAAATTAAGCAAATGATCATTCATTAATGCAGGAATTACATGTTTCTTTTTAAAATAAATACCACTAAATCTTAAATAAATTAGAAATCGACTCAGAGCTGTTACAGCTTTCGTTTCTATGAGGTGGAAATGAAAAAAAAATTATAGAAAATTAAAACTTCCTTCTCCGCGGCCTGGCACACGAATATTTGTTTGTATCGTTACGCTGGGAAAAAAAACAAAAAACAGGAGTAACACAATCTGATAAATGCAGAGCAGGGCACAGAGCCTGCTCTCAGGACGACAGAGGGGGAAAAAAATACAGACAGCAAACGTCTTTGTCTGCCATCGTTCCTGAACGCTGCCAAGAACAGAAATAGAAAGCTTTCATGGGGCCGGGAGCAGGGCCCGAGGGCCGACTCTGTCAAGCCAAACACAAGGCGGACGTGTCTCTTTAACTGCAGGACGCGGGCCAGCTGGCATCCAAGCGCCACAGAATGCATGCCATCACACGGTTCTATTAAAGCTCTGGAACAGAGCTCCTGCATCAAGCTCGTTCCCGACAGTCGGGCTAGTGCCAGCTCTGGGAAAGATCTTCTCCGAGCTCTCATTACACTCCCTCCCCGTCCCTCTCTCACACACACATGATTTTTTTCTTGCTTACTTGAGATTTATTCTGTGCTGCTCTCGAATTCTGGATCGTGCTTGGTAATAAGGAGATGATTAATTCTCTGACTTTTGTTCCTTAATTATTAATTTGAAACATATTACTGCACTCACCTGGGTTCACCTTTGGGATCCTATTTTGAGGAGCACCTAGCTGGTTAGGAGAACCATTGTTGTTGCCGTCGGAATGATTCGGAACTGGAGCATGGCTGTGGTGGTTAGACCCTGTATGATTGATTGTGTTCCCCCCGCTGTTACTGGTAGCTGGGTTGCCCTGGGAGGAGGGGTTATTTCTGTCCCACATGTTTACACTGGTTCTGTAGGAATTAGGATCTCCCCATGTTGCAGTTCCATCATCAATTTCCATTTTCCTTCGGATCGAGGAAGGAGAAGGCTCTTCCCAGCCTGTAGATTCGTCCCCTGGATCCTGCCTTCCTGTAGACCTCCAGTTAGAACCACCCTGCTTCACAGAGTTTGGGCCACCCCAAGACCCCATGGATTCTTGAGGATTCTTTGCACCCCAACCTTGCACGGGACCATTTGAGCGTTGGGAGTCACGCCAATTTTCACCTGCGGGTGGTGCTGCTTTCCCCCACCCCTTCTGAGTTTCCTTCCAGCTCCCTCCATCTCCGTCCCAAGACGAGGAACGAGATCCCTCCATTTTTCCTTCTGAAGGCTCTCCCCAATCTCCACTTGCACAATTTCCCCAGCTCGAGGAAGAACTATGTCCATTTCCGCTAGGTTGTGACTTAACCTGGGAATGACCATCATCCCAGGTTGAAGACTTATCCTCAGACCCCCAAAATTGGCCATTAGATCCACTGGGGCTGGGGCCATCTGGCATTTTCTCACCCCAACTACCAACAGAGCCATTGGATACTTTCTTATTAGCAGGTGGCTCTCCCCATCCAGTGCTCGTCTGATTTGTTGGTGAGGATGATCCTCCCCAGCGTGGTGCTGGCATAACTCGAGGAGGCCCCTCTGTCTTGCTCCCAGACTCCATCCTAGGAGGGACATTTAGGTTGGGATTGGCACATCCTGCATGAGGTGGTGATCCAGATGAAGGTGCATTAGAGGAAGTACCCCAAGATTCAGTGCCACCCTCATCCTTGGAACCAGGATTTTCATCCATTTCCCAGACCGTGTGCTGCCGGACTGGGGTTTGTCCCCAGCCAGAGTTGCACAGCACACGAGGATCTAAGTCCTGCCTTGGTAGAAGTGGAACATCCATACTGGAGGAACTTTCTCTCCGTCTTTCGCGTCCTTCACTGCTGTCCTTGCTACCTTCGCTGCCCGGAGCATCAGTCCCCCAGGAATTCATTGACTCCGGTGTCGGACCATCATTTCCATCCCACCCTGTACCTTCAGTGCTTGACTGTTTGCCCCAGTGACCCCAGTTTGCATCACCTCCTCCCTGGCCCCAAGATGAGATGCCACCAGAGTCCCAGCCTGAGTCTTTTGATTCCCCACTCTTCGTGTCTCCTTTACCCCACCGAGCATGTCCATCTCCAGTGGCTGACTCAGTGGGAGACTGACTCATATTTCTCCCCCATCCGTCCACAGGGCTCATCGGCTCTGTTTTAGTGTTCAGCCCATCAGTTTTAAGGTTTGTAGACTCCATACTGAAAGTCATGCTTGTTGGGGACTGGTGCTGTTCTGGAGTGTCTGGGTTCCCCCATGCACAGTCTCCTACAAGGTTTGCATTTCCATTGGTGCCTTGAACAGGTGCAATGCCTCCTGGGCCGCAGACATTAGATGGGACTGCACTTGGCCCACCCAAACCCCCAGGCCTGGTCCCAACTCCTGGGGCGTCATGTCCAAGTATAGGCCAAGCAGCAGGGTTCGCGCTGGGGTTCAAATTTAGATTTGAAGATCCCCAATTGGACTGGCCTCTGGTACCCATGGACACATCAGTTTTGCCCTCAGAGGCCCAACCCCTGTTGGGGCCACCCTGACCAGAGAACATACTTGAGGAGTGATTAACACTGGCTTTGCTGATTGGGTAGTGGCTGTGTTGGCTCGCTCCTGTAGCCATACTCATGCTTATATTCACACGTGCTGGTGCGTCAGCATCCGAGACACATTCTAATGACTCTGGGAACTGTACGTCCAAGGTTTAGTGTCCTTTTCATCAATAGTCACTTGATTCCAGTTGGTACGGTTGCTGCAGGTGGTGGCTGGGTCGACCCAGAGGTAATTCTCATGCTGGGCTTCCAGGCCACACTGATTGAGCAGCACTGTAATGACAAGAAAAAGCAAGAATGATGTCAGGACGAGAGGTGTGTACACAAAAGCTGTGTTTACATGCAGCCTAATCGATAATTCATGCATAATCTGAATGAAACTGTATGATAAGACCATTTAATAATAAGGAGTAATCTGTAAGAAAAAAAATATGAAAGGTTACAAATTATAGAGAAATAACCGTGAGGCTCCAAGAATAATAAAATGAACCGGAATCTGAGACCAGAATTATTTTAACTGGATTAACATGGCTTTTAGGTACTGACTAAAAGTGATCTGATAATATTTTCTTGGCCTTTTTTTTACTTTGACCACACCAGATATTATATACATGCCTAGGTTTCTTTTCCAGAATATTGCAATGCTCCCTGGACTATGAATGCTCACTGGCCAAATTAGATGGAGCACATCCATATACATATATAACTATTACATGTCTTCAGAAGCATGTGGAAAAGAAGCACCATTACTCATTCCTCCACAGACCGCCAAGGAAAGCTGAAGTGGAAACGGAGGTTCATTTATTTGCACGAAACCGAGAGCAGTCCCTCATCCATCATTGCGCACACTCCGCTAGCTCGCTATAAAACCCAGAACCACACCGCTACTGTAGATCACGTAGGGTTGGAAAGCCTGGAATCGACGTGTAGTTTACTTCACAGGCAGCGTAATCCATCACGAGACAGCAGATAATCAATAGTGTTGTGAGACGATGGCGGAAAAGAGGCTGGAAGGCATCGATCTCGGGACGCAAAAATACCCGAGGCTTTCGCTCTGCTAGTGAGGCAAACTTCTATTCACTATTAATTCATTAAGCCACAAAGAAGACGGGTTTTTCGTCCGAGCTTTTTAAATCTTACCTTCAGGATTTATTTCATTGGTTCAAGATGAATCAATGGCACAAAAATAATCGAATAGGTTTATTTTTTAACATCATGCCTAAAAATGCACCCGGGTCCTAGAAATAAATATTTTCATCTCCTTCATGTCGTCTTATCCATGTTCCCCAGCCGTCCTTATCTCTCAGACATCAGGCCTCGCTGAATTTCAGCTCAACCCATGCCAAAAAAAGGACCTTGCACCACTCCTCACTTGCATGCAAAAGAACAACAACAACAAGAAGAAAACAAACGCCACTTCTGAAACAGAAGAACCGAACCGTTCATGTTAAAGCACGTTGCATGCCTTACTGTGAAATCTGCAGAAATTTGAAGAGAAAACCAGAAACACTTGACGGTATCGAATGCCAAGACTAAACTCTTGGAAAAAGGTGATCATGAAAGGAGCATTCGCGTATCCGTGACTTCACATTCCAGAGGCGCAAGAACCGGATATCACCAGTAATCACAACAAGACACCTTTGATTGACCACCGGCGCTGCGATCCCTCATCGACAAAGAAGCAGTTCACATTTTAAAATCTGGTACGTCATGTTTTTCCGTCGAAAAAAAAAAAACAGAGAAAGAGAGAAAGATTGCTTTCCCAGACTGCAGTCTAGCTTTGGCTCCAGGATCAAACGGTTTGTTCAAAAGCAAACAGGATTTGAGAAGGGGAAAGCAAGCTGCTGTTTGGGTTAAAACCAGTTAAAACGCTTGCCTGTCCCTCTGCGCGACTCAACCAGTAAGACCTGGGACGCCTTTAGAGCGGCACTGGCGTCTTCAGCACCTGAAGACCTTAATTTTTTTGGTCTGTTTTCTAGAATTTTCTAGAAACCGGGAATGAAAAAAGCAAGACGATCGAGGAGCGCTTTCTCCTCCTGACTGTCTCTCCGAACACGGCGCCATTTTATCATCAGGGCTGAAATGCAGCCAAGAGAAAAGAGGCTTTCTGTCTCAATCGCTCTCTTTTTTCTATCCTTGTCCTCACAAACTCCTCACACTCTCTCCTTTCCTCCCGTCGCACTTACAAGGACAGGGGGAAGAAAAAAAAAAACAGCCAGCATGATAAATTAATCATGTCCTGCACGCAGCTTTTTTCCTTTTTTTTTTTTTTTTAACTTCCTTGTTTGAGTTGCAAGGACGCCAGGAGAAAAACAAAAACAGAAAGCATGATGAAGGGATAAAGAGAAGAAAAAAATGGATGGATGGAAAAACGGGAACCTGGAGAGAGCGAGGGAATGAGCACGCTGTGCGAAAAAGAGGCTGTTTTTATTCGCAGCCATCTGAGCTTCGTGTTGAGCTGATGCCAAGGAAGTCTGTGTGTGTGTGTGTGTGTGTGTGTGTGTTTGTTTGCATATGTGTGCATAGTATGTTCACCTAGCACAGAAAAAATAAAAATACATTTAAAAAAGCCATTCTACTATTTCTTTCTGTATTAAACTGATTTGGGGCGGAGCTACATATTATGTCGGTTTGTGATGTCACTCAGTAACCTCCACAGCTTTAAGCCAATTGCATTCAATATGCAAAGTAACAAAAAATTATCATGTGAAACCTCAAAAATGATGGAAATAACTGTGGTCAAGTCCGAAACCACACCTTATTCACTATACAGTACTCGTAAAAACCATGATCACTCCACTGTGGGCGTGTCTCAAACCACACGCCTTTTTCACTATACATTGCACACAAACATCATCATTTCACTGTGGGCGTGTCCCAACCCACACTCCTTATTCACTATATAACGCAGATAAACATCATTGCTACACTTAGATTTAGGCATTTCCTAAACCATGCATGCTTTACCATTTACATGATTTTCCCTGTTGACCAATCAGCTCGATTTTCCTGTCCCCCCCATGGACCAATCAGCTTAGCTTTCATCCTCCCTGTTTGATCAGACGACTCAGATTTCTTGAGTTGTCTGTAGTTTCCCCATCAGACACACAGTATTCATTTCCGACCCTTTCTAAGCCAATCAGCTCGTATTTCCATGCCCTCTTGACCAATCAGCTCGACCTTGCCATGCCTCATCGCCCAATCAAATGTCCTGTTTTCCCCTCCAGCCCCAGCCAATCAGATCCAGCTCTGTTTTTCCCGTCTCCATCTCAACCGTTTGGGTGCTGTTCCCATCCCCCCCCTCCCCCGTACAGCCAATAAGCTAGTCTGACTCGTCTCCCTGATGACCAATCAGATATCTCGGGGGTCTGCACCCCAGTTTCTCGCCGCCCCTCCCCCGCTCCGTCTCGCTCATTGTGCTTATTGTTCAGTGCTGAATAAATTACAGGAAGAGCACAGACGCCGAGGCTTATGGGAGATTTTCTCACACTCCGGTGCCCCTGAACTGCCCCTCAAAAAACCCTCCCCTCCCCCAACTCCTTCCCCCTCAGTCTGTCTGCCGCATTAATACCCCTTCCTTCTTACTCTGCCCCTCCCCCACTCGCTTTTCTCATGTCTGCATTTCTATTGCTCTGATATTCTCTCTCTCACATCTCACAGACACACACACAGTAATGAAATGAGGAATTTATTTTGTGTGTGTGTGTGTGTGTGTGTGTGTGTGTGTGTGTGTGTGTGTGTGTGTGTGTGTGTGTAGACAGCTTGGAAAATTTATTATGCCCTTCTTTCCCTCTGTCTATTTCTTACCATCTGTTTCTCTTTCTTTAATCTTTAGCTAAAAGTAAACATGATTCTGTAACTAAAAACAATCAGAGAAACATCACGTAATACTGACAACCAAAGCTAACTAAACACTAATATCTAAAACTCCCGTCTAAACACTCATTCCTTTAACCACTCATACCTACAAACACCACTACCTATAAAAACAATGTACCTTTAAATATTACAATCTATAAACACTACTACCCATAAACACTACTAACTACAAACACCTCTATTTATAAACACCCCTACCTGTAAACACTACTATTCATTCTACTATGCACCCTCAACTATGAACATTCCCATCTACAAACACTACTACATACAAACACTCCTAACTATACTGTATATAAACACTACTTGCATGAACACCCCTACCTATACACACAACTATGCATAAACACCCCTACACTACTACCAACACCTCTATCTAACACACTATTAATACCCATAAACACTATTAATACCCACAAATAAAACACCCTTACCTATAAACACTACTACACATAAACACTATTAATACCCATAAACACCCCTGCCTAAAAACAACATGATAAAAAAAAAAACAATAAGCAAAAAGTAAGGAGAGCTATAAGGCCTGAAGGTAACCACGGTAACAAAACCAGGAAAACGCCTTTGAGCTAAGACTCACTAACGCACATGACCGCGGCTACGACGTTTTACATGAACACAACTCCTGGTTAAAAGTAACCGTGTGATAAACCTCTGGAAATGTTACCATGGGAACATGTTCCAGCTGTGAGTCATATTCTCCAGTCCAGTGTGTGTGTGTGTGTGTGTCTGTGTGTGTGTTTTCTCCTGCATGTTCTCATCTGCTTGCTGTAATAGATTCTGGCTGTTTCATGCATTTAGATGAACAGAAGGAGCTGCGAAATTAACTCTTGTAACCTCCATTAAGCAACACACACACACACACACACACACACACACACAACAGCGACAGAAGAACAGTAGCTACAAAAAACACACGCGCGCCCACACACACACACACACACACACACACACACACACACACACACGCACACACTCCTTCGAGAGAATTCTCCCTCACATTACATCTACATCATAAACGCTAAACTGTTAGCTATAAGCCTCGTTAGCAACATTAGCATCATGGCTCCAATTAGGAGTTAATTAAAACCTTGCATGTTCTCTCTCATGTTTCCTCCTCTTTAGAGCATGCTTATATTTTACGCCTCTTGAGAACACACACACACACACACACACGTTAAAAGCCCATCGCTCACCTTAACGCACAAACGGAGCCTCCGTATTGGATTAATTTGGTAATTTCACATTCAATTACGTGCGTCAACACCTAGCAGTTCTGCATCTTGTTGTGAGCGACCCAATTAGCACGCTAATCCGCTTGAAGGGAAAGTCCTTTCTTTTGAATCGTGACATTTGTAAATACTTGAGAAATGAATCATGAAAACGATACATCTGTGTGTGTGTGTTTGTGTGCGCGTGTGTGTGTGTGTGTGTTTGTGTGCGTGTGTGTGCGCGAGTTTCTTGCTGCGGCGCTTGTTAATCAGGATATTCCTCAGTTTGATCATTAATCAGCGTGTCTCAGCGTGCCCCGTTCTGATTAGCAGCCTGGCTATAAATACACGTAATCCGCTGCAGCGCTCGCTCCTGAACCCGGAGCATGTGACCAACACTGCGCTGATCGCGCGCTCGTTAATTAACATATGCAACACTACTCATTAGCATGAAGCGGTTAGTGATGTACGTTACATATGGTATGTTCAACATTTTTGGATTTCATTTGAAAGAAAAAAAACGCTTTTGTTCATCTGTTTTTTTTCCTCTCTGACTTGTAGACACAGCGCACCCGTGTACAGCACGCACGCACACACACACACATAATTAGCATCTCATTTGCATAACCTGATGAATATGCAAGAGTCTGTACTGTAGCAGGAGGATGAAAACCCCCCCTCTCCCCCAACGTTCTGGCTTGTAATAAATCAGATGTGTCTGCGTTAGACGTCTAATTAAAGCGTACAGCAGCTGGAAAACAGGAAGTAACCAAAATAAATAATTAAAATTAAAAGGCTTAAAAGTCTTGCAACTTTGATTAAATAATAATAACACTTTAAGAGCGATATTAAAATTATAATAATAATAATAATAATAATAATAATAATAATAATAATAATAATGCATCCACATTAAACTGTTCGACCAATCAGGACAAGGAATAACGCTCTCGACCAATCAGGACACGGAATAACGCTCTCGACCAATCAGGACACGGAAAACGCTCTCGACCAATCAGGACACGGAAAAACGCTCTCGACCAATCAGGACACGGAATAACGCTCTCGACCAATCAGAACACGGAAAAACGCTCTCGACCAATCAGAACACTTGCAGTATTGCTCCCTAAAAAGAACAGAAATGATCGGTCAGGAGGCACATCGCTGGACATCTGAACTCCTTGACACTTCCTGTAGAATTTTAATGAGACGTGAAGCGTTCATGAACGTGCTGGTTGCACGGAAAAAAATGTGAAAGAGTGTGAACACCTGGAGGAGTGGTGTGCGGGAGCAGAGTGTGACCTCGTTCTCTCAGGATCACTCCAAATCCAACACATCACAAGTCTCAGACAAACACACGGCGGTGTGAGAGTTCCATCACACGACAGGAACACAAATAAAAAAATAGGAGACATAAAAGGAGACGAGGAGAGACGGGTCACTTTAAGAGATTAAAATCGTCTGTGATGTCATAGCATCCGGGGGCAGGGCAACAGGAACAGAGCAGCTCTTTCATAACAATAATGTAACATTTACACACACACACACAAATCATGCTCTAGTGTGTGTCTACTGAGAGAGAGGAGAAAAAAAAACACTTCCTGATTGGGCTCAAGGACCTTTTCTGGGGTTTCAGCCAACACACACACACACACACACACACACACACACACACACACACACACACACACACACACACACACACTTACATCAACGGGTGTGTATCCGTGCTGAGTTAAACGTCTAGCCCTGCGCCAAGAACAACAGAATGTAAAACATATGAATTATGCATGAGCTCATTAATATATTTTATTCCACACTCCTCCATCCTGATTGGTCAGAAATTGCTGATAAATTCTCTGTAAAAACACGGTTAACAGCTCCGGAAGGAGTCTCCAGTGTCGTAATCGAACAGTCGCTAAAGAAAAATCATTAACATCAGGCATAAAACATAACTCCGCCCCGTTCGCGTGTATAAAATTGAACATATTCATAATGCGCTCGTTAATATTAAAGCAGATTTTTAAATAAAAGATTCAGCACCTGCCTGTTTCAGAGAGAGTTCCAAGCATGTGTGTGTGTGTGTGGGGGGGGGGGGGGCAGAACATTCCTGAACATTCAACTCTCTCTCACACACACACACACAAACACACCACCTGCTCCTCTTTTAAGAGCGCCTGATTCACTAAACTCCACTCAGCAGCAGACGCCTTTTTTCCTTTTTTAACCTTCAGACCCAAGACGAGTTTCACACGCTCAGGGTCACGATCCCGTGACCTTTCACCTCGATTTCCAAGCAGATGGAGTCGAAGAGCCAGACAGACGAACGAACAACACGAGGCTCGACCGCTTTATAATCAGGATTATTCGTTCAAATTAAATCTGGGTTTTTGCAAGATTACAGACGAGACACGCTAAAATCTCATCAGGTGAAAAGCATTATGGGATTGATTTCTCTTAGCAGTGCTCCTATAACTCGATTTATATTTGGGAGACAAATTAAAAGCCTTAACCAGATCTTTATGGAAGCAGCTGGAGCATAAATAAATTTTAAAAAACGGACAAAAATTATAACAATGTTGATTTATGTGTTTGTTTTTAAAAGCACCATGTGATTTTCATCCTTCTGAGATAATGATGAGGAGGGAATTAAGAAAAATTATTTATACAAATCTAAAATTTACAAAGCGTCCAATCACTAAGCAACAATCTGACCACGCCCACGATCCACAATAGGTTACAATATCGCTGTAATGTATCATGTGAGTATCGCAATTATACATCTGGCCAATAAATAATGATCATGTTACTTTTTTTAAATAATATCATTAGTACTGAGGGATACGATGATTTAATATTGATTTCATAAAATTAATAAACAGGATTATTCGTTCAAATTAAATCTGGGTTTATGGAAAAAAAAAACAAGAAGGTTAAGGAAAAGCATTATGGGATTGATTTCTCTTAGCAGTGCTCCTATAACTCGATTTATATTTGGGAGACAAATTAAAAGCCTTAACCAGATCTTTATGGAAGCAGCTGGAGATAAAACTTAATATCACGATGCGTGTTTAGTATCGTTAAAACGTCTTTACATATTGTGAATTCTATTTGGATTTTTTTAAGGTTTATAATTATTTCCTTAAGATAAAAAACTATCGATCTATTTTAAAGACATTAACAAAATTATCATTAATAGATTATTTGTTGTTTATTAGCGAAATTTCACAATACATATTAAATATCGTTCAAACGTATTTGTATATCGTAATTTCTTTTTTTGTTTCTTATATCATCTCTCTGACCAAACTGTTCCTGCGCAGAACAACATTAATAACACGTTTATTCATGTTTATTACAGATTCTCATAATGTGATACAGCATCAAAGCTTCTAAACACACACACGCGCACACACACACACACACACACACACACACACACACACACACACAGAATCCACTTAGACAACACAGAGAAACAGAAAGCCTGATTTGTATTTATTCTTTCTTTCTGAAGAGCACAGCCGTGTCCCTGAGTCTCTGACACAAGCGGATACTTAACCTTTCAGTCTGAGGGCGTAAATACTTCTGAAACCTCTCACAAGGCGGCGGCGGCTCGGGAGTAATCACGCTCTCGTTAGAAAGAAAGCACTCACACACACACACACACTCACATTGGAGACTCCTTTCACTAGTGTCACACAAACACGCTTCTGATTACAGAATAATTAACATTATAATCAGTGGAGAGGTTACTACGGAAACGATAACGAGGGTGTTAATACAATCCTGATAAATGCAATATACAAATTTTAATATTCGTGTTATTAATGTTATATTGTGCTGGAACAGTGCGGACGGGTGATATAATACAAAAAAAAAAAAAAAGAATCACAATACGAGATGTTTTTACAATACTGCATACAATTTGGTTTCAATAATAAACTATCAACAAATAATCTACTAATGATTCTTTTATTAGTGTCTTTAAAATATATAGATAGATAGATAGATACTTTATTGATCCTGGAAGAAATTCTTAAGGACATCATTAAAGAAATGTATTAATGAAATAATTAAAAACCATGAAAAAAATTTATAATAATTCATGATACGTGAAGATATTTTTAAAGCTACTTGTTACATATCGTGATATTTTGTCTCACTAATAGACTATCTACAAATAATCTACCGATGATTCTTTTATTAGTGTCTTTAAAATAGATCGGTAGATACTTTACTGATCCCAGAGGAAAATTAATTATAAAGCATGAGAAAATAAAGAATGGCGATACGTGAAGACGTTTTATCGATACCTAATACATATCACCATCACACGTATCACACATTTTATTTAGCGAATAAACCCTCAACATATAATCCAACAATGATTATTTTCTTTAAAAAGCAATTAGATACTTTATTGATCATGAATGAAACATATAGATAGATAGCGATCAGTGCCAGTGATTATATTTTACATTACACTACATCATGATCACGTGACTGCAATATAGCCTGTTTAAACCATTAGGACTAATAAATAAATAAATAAATAAATAAGTTGATGAACATGCACGTGCTTAAAACACGTAACAATACAGCGTGCGCGCGCACACACACTCTCTTTCATGGTGCAGTCCTCTCTCTCTCTCACACACACACACACACACACACACGAAGCTGTTCAAAGTGAAATGATAATCATGCAGAAATCGGATTAAAACCGAATTAGAATCTCACCTGGTTGTTTTTTTACAGCGCGCGCGGCGGCGTCAGGTGGAAACGCTGCAGGAAGTCGGATTTTAATTGTTGTTGTTATTATTATTATTATATTATTTATTGTTATTATCTTCGTCCTTATTCACTGGTCGGGTGTATTTGCTTCACATCAGATCCAGAAACACAGGCAGTAAACGCTTTATTCTTATTTTTAACGGCATTTAAAAAAGCAGCTTGACTTTATAAGAGGTCTTAATCAGAGACATGACGTAATAACACTTTAGCTTAAAGGGGGAAAAAAACAAGTAAACAAATAAACAAATAATAAAAAAAACAGCAGCAGAAATAAACAAGTGCACGGATTTCCTCCTGATGAAGCGCTTAATGACGCAAAATAATCAACTGCATGCGGATTTACACTGAGAGTCAAACATGAAGCGGAAAATTATATAATAATGTTCAAGTAGAGTTACACATCATCAGCTGTTTACAACAACAACAACAATAATAATAATAATAATAATAATAATAATAATAATAATAATAATAAACAGCAGTGAGTTAATGAGTATCCTGATGAGAATAATTACTGTTGTTATTATTATATAATAATGATGATGAATATAATAATATTAAAAGAAAAAGCGATATTTATCTTTTATTAATGCTGAAAGAAGAGAAATAAACAGCGCGTCTCTGACAGTGCTAACATGCTAACGCTGGTAAAGTGCAAAGAAAAACGACAGATTGCGAGGTTTGGCTTCGAGCCACGTACGATTCACGAGCACGATCAAGTCGGAAACATGTCGATCATATAATCCAGAAGTGCCACAAAACAAAAAAATAAACAGAAATAAGCGCAAATATCCAGGGAGTGTCCGAAACGGAAGCGCTCAGAGTAAACCACTGAGAGGATCCAATCTGCCTTTAACTCTGCCTGCTGACAAATAACCCGCCTCCACTGCGCGCCGATTGGCTGAGACGTTTCCTCCACCTGAAATCTGATTGGATAGCGATGAGGGCTGACCAATAATAAAGCATAAGCGTTCGCCACGAGGCCCCCCCACCAGGTTTGGGTTTGACCATGAAGTGAGGGAAAAAGTGACGCCTTCTTCTATTCTGTGCAGCCATTTTGTTTAGTAAAGAAAAAATAAAAGTCTGGCCCACGTGACGTCAAGCAGGCCAATAAGAAGACAGAGGTGTTATTACGTCACAGTGAGGCGTCAATGCGGCGCCATATCTGGAAGGTCGAAGATCGATTCCTAAGCATCTTGTTATGACAGAAAGCGATAAACCAAGATCAAGTCTGTTTAACGAACAAGCACTTATATACTGATACGGAAACGTTATTCACCAGACAAATTCACTCCCTGTTCGGTAACCGGAGAGTGAATCACAGATGAGAAATGGAAAAAGTCGATCAGATAAAGATGAAGTTTTGTCTTAAAACGACTCCAGCGTGTTAAAATTCACTTCTACCACGTCAGCGCTGTTATTTCAGCCAAAGTGAAAATATGAACTAATCCCAGTAAAAATATTCACTTTATCTTTTATAATTCATATCAATTGGTGCATATCAAATAAATAAAATTGTTTATTTTAAAGCCGATTAAATTTTATGATTTATAAGACACATAACGGTTCATAACATCGCATTTACTCAACATTTAGATGTCACTGATGGTGCAGGTTAAACTTCAGCCAGAGATCTAAGTACTGCAAAAGTCTCATAAAAGTTTGTCCAGCGGTTGATTTAAGACGCACCCACAGTTTTCAAAACTTGCGCTTTATAATCAGGCACACAACTGCTCATAACTTCACTTCTACTCAACTTCGGGTAAATACAGAAGGACAGAAAATCTCTGGACTGAGACTGGTTTCTGGTCCTCCAGTGTATGGAATGTTAACAGCGAGTTCTAACCAATTTACAGTTAAAAGCTTTTTTTGTTTGTTTAAATAGAATATACTGATATGGTTAAATATAAATAAATAAACTAGGGGCCGTCAAATTCCAATTTTCATATAAACAACCATATGAAGTTTGATATGCAGTGAAATTCTTAAGCACAGTGGTGTCCATTGTA
>JAAGKR010004066.1:62500-66055 GCA_011419295.1 Clarias macrocephalus
TGATTTTATAAGCTAATTAAAAATATTGATTATTATTAATATTGTATCTCATAATAAGAATATTAAACACATCGGCCTGTAGTCAAGATGTTTTTTATTTGTGTGTGTATATACAGTATATAAAAACCCTCGTTCAGACACAATCCCTTAGTGTGAAGTCTGGTCTCAGTGTATTATATGTAAATGAGACACAGCCGGCTCTATAAAGGTCACTGAAGGTGTTACACCTTCGTCTGAAACATGCAGTCTACATCTCTATCCTGAACACAGTGTGCGTGTGTGTGTGTGTGTGTGTGTGTGTGTGTGTGTGTGTGTGTGTGTGTGTGTGTGGTTTATATGGTTTATTAGAATTAATACATTTAATACACAAAACACAGAAAGTGACATATAAGACGGGAAGTGAGCGCTCCCGCTGTATACTAATATAGATGGAGAACTCTGAGCGATGGTCAGGACTGTTTTTTTGCCCTGCAGTTATTTGATCGAAATTATCGTACAGTCTTAAAGTAAATTCAAGGTAAAAAAATTTACAGATTCATTTATGTAAAAGTCATTTGATGAATGTTTTATTTTTTATATCAAGTATCAAATGCCTGAAGATTTCAGAGCACTGGCCTCAAGAGAAGGAAAGCTTTGTACAAAAAAAGAGAAAAGAGATAAAACCAGACACTTTTGTCTTACACAAAGAGATGAAACAGTGTAATTAGGTGGGCGGGGCTATCCATTAGCCTGTGCTCACATTATTAGCCTAAAGTGGGTAAAATCCGATTTTTTTCTCTAATGGGGCAGATTGGTTGATTGTTTTTCGTATCAGACCGGAGTCACTTTTGTATGCGATCCTAGAATGGATGCATATCCGATACACAGTCATGTGACTTGAATAAGAACTTTTCAAAAGGAATAAATGTGATTTTATTTTATTTTTTTGCCTCTGTGCATGGATAGGGCGTGATGTCATCAGTCAGCGCCGGCAGTGTGGGGATTTCATTTGCTAAAACAGCTATCTTCATATCTTCGCATCTTCACTAATTGTTTTTCATCCATCAAAGTGACAACCTCTGAGCTCTGCAAAAGACACAGAAGAAGAAAAGCATGTTTTGCCTTCATTATAGTTTTGCTTGTCTTTAGATTTTTTATGTATCTGTTAGCTTATATCAGGTTAAAATACATCAATTATACTTCAAATTATTTCAACAGATGAGTCCCGCCTTCTCTGTTATGATTGGTTACAAGAATTCTGTCTTATCTATGATTGGTTAGAGCTTCAATGAGAGTGGAGTGTGAGCCAATCCGAGGGCAAAGTACTTATGAATTTATAAAGTCTTATAAATGTTTCCGTATCATTTTAAGTAATTTTTAAATAATGATGAGGATTATTTTGCTATTGAAGCCACTTGTCTAGTAATTTAAGCGTTGCTGTTGTTAGTCTTTCAGCTGCTGCCGTTGAGGGTCGCGACAGCAGACCAACTGATCCGCACAACAGCTTGGGATGCTCTTCTTGACGCAACCCTCACATTTTTTCCCGGCTTGGGTCTGGCACTGCATCTAGTGCCTGGGGTTTGGGAATCGGCTGGGAATAGAACCCGCGCCGTACAGTACTTATCATTTTGATTCATACACGTTCACATCTTATACAAACTTAATTAATTCGTTTGATGGTGTAAAGCTGCTTTGCGACAATGTCAATTGTTAAAAGCGCTATACAAATAAAATTGAATTGAATTGAATTGAACTTATGGTAGGAGAGAAACCTACCACTGAGCTCCCAAGGCCCAAAGAATGAACCTGAAGTGTAAGAGTACGTGAACTTGAACCTGAAGTCATCTTTTTTGTGAGATTTTAGAAATAAAATGACGTTGACAAAAACAAATTTGTCTTTTAAGTGATTAGTACAGATTAATTTAAATCAACAAATTAAGACAAATTAAGCTGCTAAGCTAACATTACGAGACACATCTTTTAAAACAAAGTATGCAAAGTGCTTTATTAATTCCAAAGATTTAAAAGTTGATGGAGGAGAAAATAATAAAATATGTAAAAGTACCGTTTGCCTGTAGCAGGCGTGACAGGATGGAGCCGGAACCTGAACAAGAGACCATTATCTACATTTCACACACACACTTCATACGTAAGAGATTTCCGCCATGAGCTGAATTGTCCTTCTCACAGAATCCATTAACCCTCATCGTTAATGAGATGTTATAAATGATGCTCGTGTAATGGCAGAAGTGAGCGATTAGCCAAAAGGAAATCCGGCGCAGGATATCAGAACAATCTCAGTCTGGCTAATAACGTCATCACATCATCAATCACGGGTCAGTTATCAGACGGAGAGAGGAAAAAAAAAACAGGGATTTGGATCCGATCGACTCGTCGTCCGAAATTCGAGGTGGGAAATCCGTGCACTAATTAATCCAACGTTAGAGTGATTAAGTCTGACTCAAACTACTGACAAGTCGTTACACCATGATGCTTCTGAGTCCTGGATCTTGATTGGTAAGAAGGTGTTGATTAATTCTCTCTCAGCAGTTTTATGATAGTAACTCAGGATTATATTAACCCACGCATTCTCATAAGACTACGCTATGGTTTCTATAGCAACGGCTCATTCAGCATCAGAGCCATAGGTTAATTTTTATGACATTTTCAGGACAGAGGCGATTACGCTTTTTGAGTTTTTTTTTTTTTTTTGGTCATATGAAAAGCTGCGTTTTTATACTTTTAAGGAACTAAAAGTTGCAGGTGAGAGTGAGTGTTTTTTAGATTCTATAACATAAGCGAGAACAGGAACTAGGTTGTTCATTAAACAGACAGAAATTATGACATCTTACTTTAATTACAAAAGCTTTATAAGTGTTGATGATCTGATGTAGTGTAAGAGGAGTAAGGCACTCGGGGCTAACATGGCGTTATGGGAACATAATCAGCTCTGTGGTGGTAGCCATGATGTTGCGCAGGTGAAGTTAATCCCAGGAGCTAAAGCATCCTCAGACACACTGCTCTCGAGGATCACAAACACACACGAATTTTCTCTGTTCACTTAGTAAGCGCACACTGAGACAATTAACCTCGTCACAGGGTCCATGAAACAGGTAAATACAAACCAACATGTAACACTCGACTATAATTACCCATAATTCATCATCACACTCATCTCAACCCCCCCCCCTCCCCCGTGGAGGGCTTTAATTAGCCGAGCATTAAATTAAAGCCAGTAGGTGCTCGCTAACGGGTTTATCTCCACACGCCATAATTACAGCGCCTGTGTGCATGTGTGCATGTGTGTGTGTGCATGTGTGTGTGTGTGTGTGTGTGATTGTACTGTATGTAGGTGTGTGTGCATGCATGTGTGTAGGAATGGATCCATTAGAGCTCTCAAACATACACTGACATATGAGTCACTCTGGACCATTTAGCTCTGTGTGTGTCTTTGTGAGTGTTTGTGTGTGTGTGTGTGTGAGTGTGTGTGTGTGTGTGTGTGTGTGTGTGTGTGTGTGTGTGTGTCTCAATCACTTTATTACTTAGATAATTAAAACACACACATATGCACAGTCA